>JAWPHD010022476.1:0-24966 GCA_037043455.1 Cyrtodaria siliqua | reverse complement strand
CTTACGCATATATATTCAGTTCTTACACATAATATATTCAGTTCTTATAGCATATATATTCAGTTCTTACACATATATATTCAGTTCTTACGCATATATATTCAGTTCTTACACATATATACTCAGTTCTTACGCATATATATTCCGTTCTTACACATATATATTCAGTTCTTACGCATATATATTCAGCTATTACACATATATATTCAGTTCTTACACATATATAATCAGTTCTTACACATATATATTCAGTTCTTACACATATATATTCCGTTCTTACGCATATATATTTAGTTCTTACACATATATATTCCGTTCTTACACATATATATTCAGTTCTTGCGCATATATTCAGCTCATACACATATATATTCAGTTCTTACACATAAATATTCAGTTCTTACACATATTTATTCAATTATTACACATATATATTCCGTTTTTACGCAGTATATATTCAGTTCTTACACATATATATTCAGTTCTTACACATATATATACAGTTCTTACACATATATATTCAGTCTTACACATATATATACCGTTATTACGCATATATATTCAGTTCTTACACAATATATATTCAGTTCTTACACATATATATTCAGTTCTTACACATATATATTCAGTTCTTACACATATATATTCAGTTCTTACGCATATATATTCCGTTCTTACGCATATATATTCCGTTCTTACACATATATATTCAGTTCTTAAACATATATATTCAGTTCTTACACATATATATTCAGTTCTTACACATATATATTCAGTTCTTACACATATATATTCCGTTCTTACGCATATATATTCAGTTCTTACACATATATATTCAGTTCTTACACATATATATCAGTTCTTACACATATATATTCAGTTCTTTCACATATATATTCAGTTCTTACACATATATATTCCGTTCTTACAAATATATATTCCGTTCTTACGCATATATATTCAGTTCTTACGCATATATTCAGTTCTTACGCATATATATTCAGTTCTTACGCATATACATTCAGTTCTTACACATATATATTCAATTATTACGCATATATATTCAGTTCTTACACATATATACTCAGTTCTTAAGCATATATATTCCGTTCTTACTCATATATATTCAGTTCTTACGCATATATATTCAGCACTTACACATATATATTCAGTTCTTACACATATAAATTCAGTTCTTACACATATATATTCAGTTCTTACACATATATATTCCGTTCTTACGCATATATATTCAGTTCTTACACATATATATTCAGTTCTTACACATATATACTCAGTTCTTACGCTTATATATTCCGGTTCTTACACATATATATCAGCTCTTACGCATATATATTCAGCTCTTACACATATATATTCAGTTCTTACACATATATATTCCGTTCTTACACAAATATATATTCAGTTCTTACACATATATATTCCGTTTTTACGCATATATATTTAGTTCTTACACATATATATTCCGTTCTTACACATATATATTCAGTTCTTAGTCATATATATTCAGCTCTTACACATATATTTTCAGTTCTTACACATATATATTCAGTTTCTTACACATATATATTCAGTCTTACACATATATATTCCGTTCTTACGCATATATATTCAGTTCTTACACATATATATTCAGTTCTTACACATATATATTCAGTTCTTACGCATACATATTCAGTTCTTACACATATATTCCGTTCTTACGCATATATATTCAGTTCTTACACATATATATTCAGTTCTTACACATATATATTCAGTTCTTACACATATATATTCAGTTCTTACGCATATATATTCCGTTCTTACGCATATATATTCCGTTCTTACACATATATATTCAGTTCTTAAACATATATATTCACTTCTTACACATATATATTCAGTTCTTACAAATATATATTCAGTTCTTACGCATATATATTCAGTTCTTACGCATATATTCAGTTCTTACGCATATATATTCAGTTCTTAGGCATATATTCAGTTCTTACGCATATGTATTCAGTTCTTACACATATATATTCAGTTCTTACGCATATATATTCAGCTCTTACACATATATATTCAGTTCTTACACATATATACTCAGTTCTTACACATATATATTCAGTTCTTACACATATATATTCGTTCTTACGCATAGATAGTCAGTTCTTACACATATATATTCAGTTCTTACTCATATATATTCAGTTCTTACACATATATACTCAATTCTTACGCATATATATCCCGTTCTTACACATATATATTCAGTTCTTACGCATATATATTGAGCTCTTACACATATATATTCAGTTCTTACAAATATATATTCCGTTCCTACGCATATATATTCAGTTATTACGCCTATAGTCAGTTCTTACGCATATATATTCAGTTCTTACACATATATATTCAGTTCTTACACATATATATTCAGTTCTTACGCATATATATTCCGTTCTTACGCATATATATTCCGTTCTTACACATATATATTCAGTTCTTAAACATATATATTCAGTTCTTACACATATATATTCAGTTCTTACACATATATATTCAGTTCTTACACATATATATTCCGTTCTTACGCATATATATTCAGTTCTTACACATATATATTCAGTTCTTACACATATATATTCAGTTCTTACACATATATATTCAGTTCTTTCACATATATATTCAGTTCTTACACATATATATTCCGTTCTTACAAAATATATATTCCGTTCTTACGCATATATATTCAGTTCTTACGCATATATTCAGTTCTTACGCATATATATTCAGTTCTTACGCATATACATTCAGTTCTTACACATATATATTCAATTATTACGCATATATATTCAGTCTTACACATATATACTCAGTTCTTAAGCATATATATTCCGTTCTTACTCATATATATTCAGTTCTTACGCATATATATTCAGCACTTACACATATATATTCAGTTCTTACACATATAAATTCAGTTCTTACACATATATATTCAGTTCTTACACATATATATTCCGTTCTTACGCATATATATTCAGTTCTTACACATATATATTCAGTTCTTACACATATATACTCAGTTCTTACGCTTATATATTCCGTTCTTACACATATATATCAGCTCTTACGCATATATATTCAGCTCTTACACATATATATTCAGTTCTTACACATATATATTCGTTCTTACACATATATATATTCAGTTCTTACACATATATATTCCGTTTTTACGCATATATATTTAGTTCTTACACATATATAGTCCGTTCTTACACATATATATTCAGTTCTTAGTCATATATATTCAGCTCTTACACATATATTTCAGTTCTTACACATATATATTCAGTTCTTACACATATATATTCAGTTCTTACACATATATATTCCGTTCTTACGCATATATATTCAGTTCTTACAAGTCAGTTACATATATATTCAGTTCTTACGCATACATATTCAGTTCTTACCACATATTCAGTTCTTACGACATATATATTCCGTTCTTACGCCATATATATTCAGTTCTTACACATATATATTCAGTCTTACACATATATATCATTCTTACACATATATATTCAGTTCTTACGCATATATATTCCGTTCTTACGCATATATATTCCGTTCTTACACATATATATTCAGTTCTTAAACATATATATTCACTTCTTACACATATATATTCAGTTCTTACAAATATATATTCAGTTCTTACGCATATATATTCAGTTCTTACGCATATATTCAGTTCTTACGCATATATATTCAGTTCTTAGGCATATATTCAGTTCTTACGCATATGTATTCAGTTCTTACACATATATATTCAGTTCTTACGCATATATATTCAGCTCTTACACATATATATTCAGTTCTTACACATATATACTCAGTTCTTACACATATATATTCAGTTCTTACACATATATATTCCGTTCTTACGCATAGATAGTCAGTTCTTACACATATATATTCAGTTCTTACTCATATATATTCAGTTCTTACACATATATACTCAATTCTTACGCATATATATCCCGTTCTTACACATATATATTCAGTTCTTACGCATATATATTGAGCTCTTACACATATATATTTCAGTTCTTACAAATATATATTCCGTTCCTACGCATATATATTCAGTATTACGCCTATAGTCAGTTCTTACGCATATATATTCAGTTCTTACACATATATATTCAGTTCTTACACATATATATTCAGTTCTTACACATATATATTCAGTTCTTACACATATATATTCCGTTCTTACGCATATATATTCAGTTCTTACACATATATATTCAGTTCTTACACGTATATATTCAGTTCTTACACATATATATCCAGTTCTTACACATACATATCCATTCTTACGCATATATATTCCGTTCTTACACATATTATATTCAGTTCTTACAGATATATATTCCGTTCTTACGCATATATATTCCGTTCTTACACATATATACTCAATTCTTACGCATATATATTCCGTTCTTACACATATATATTCAGTTCTTACGCATATATATTGAGCTCTTACACATATATATTCAGTTCTTACAAATATATATTCCGTTCCTACGCATATATATTCAGTTATTACGCCTATATTTCAGTTCTTACGCATATATATTCAGTTCTTACACATATATATTCAGTTCTTACGCATATATATTCCGTTCTTATGCATATATATTCAGTTCTTACGCATATATATCCGTTCTTAGGCATATATATTCCGTTCTTATGCAGATATATTCAATTCATACACATATATATTCCGTTCTTACACATATATATTCATTTCTTACACATATATTTCAGTTCTTGCACATATATATTCAGTTCTTACACATATATATTTAGTTCTTACGCATATATATTCAGTTCCTACGCATATATATTCAATTCTTACGCATATATATTCAGTTCTTACACATATATATTCAGTTCTTATACATATATATTCAGTTCTTACACATGTATTTTCAGTTCTTACGCATATATATTCCGTTCTTACGCATATATATTCCGTTCTTACGCATATATATTCAGTTCTTATGCATATATATTCAATTCTTACACATATATATTCCGTTCTTACACATATATATTCATTTCTTACACATATATATTCAGTTCTTACACATATATATTCCGTTCTTACACATATATATTCAGTTCTTACACATATATATTCCGTTCTTACGCATATATTTTCCGTTCTTATGCATATATATTCCGTTCTTACGCATATATATTCCGTTCTTACGCATATATATTCCGTTCTTACGCATATATATTCAGTTCTTACACATATATATTCAGTTCTTATACATATATATTCAGTTCTTACACATATATATTCAGTTCTTACGCATATATATTCCGTTCTTACGCATATATATTCCGTTCTTACGCATATATATTCAGTTCTTAGGCATATATATTCCGTTCTTATGCATATATATTCAATTCTTACACATATATATTCCGTTCTTACACATATATATTCATTACTTACACATATATATTCAGTTCTTACACATATATATTCAGTTCTTACACATATATATTTAGTTCTTACGCATATATATTCAGTTCCTACGCATATATATTCAATTCTTACGCATATATATTCAGTTCTTACGCATATATATTCAGTTCTTATACATATATATTCAGTTCTTACACATATATATTCAGTTCTTACGCATATATTCCGTTCTTACGCATATATATTCCGTTCTTACGCAAATATATTCAGTTCTTAGGCATATATATTCCGTTATTATGCATATATATTCAATTCTTACACATATATATTCCGTTCTTATACATATATATTCAGTTCTTACACATATATATTCCGTTCTTACGCATATATATTTAGTTCTTACACATATATATTCCGTTCTTACACATATATATTCAGTTCTTGCGCATATATATTCAGCTCTTATACATATATATTCAGTTCTTACACATATATATTCAGTTCTTACACATATATATTCAATTCTTACACATATATATTCCGTTCTTACGCATATATATTCAGTTCTTACACATATATATTCAGTTCTTACACATATATATTCAGTTCTTACGCATATATATTCAGTTCTTACACATATATATTCCGTTCTTACACATATATATTCAGTTCTTACACATATATATTCAGTTCTTACACATATATATTCAGTTCTTACACATATATATTCTGTTCTTACGCATATATATTCAGTTCTTACACATATATACTCAGTTCTTACGCATATATATTCCATTCTTACACATATATATTCAGTTCTTACGCATATATATTCAGCTCTTACACATATATATTCAGATCTTACACATATATATTCAGATCTTACACATATATATTCCGTTCTTACGCATATATATTCAGTTCTTACGCATATATATTCCGTTCTTACGCATATATATTCAGTTCTTACACATATATATTCAGTTCTTATACATATATATCCAGTTCTTACACATATATATTCCGTTCTTACGCATATCTATTCCGTTCTTACGCATATATATTCAGTTCTTAGGCATATATATTCCGTTCTTATGCATATATATTCAATACTTACACATATATATTCCGTTCTTACACATATATATTTATTTCTTACACATATATATTCAGTTCTTACACATATATATTCAGTTCTTACACATATATATTTAGTTCTTACACATATATATTCAGTTCCTACGCATATATATTCAATTCTTACGCATATATATTCAGCTCTTACACATATATATTCAGTTCTTACACATATATATTCAGTTCTTACACATATATATATTCAGTTCTTACACATATATATTCCGTTCTTACGCATATATATTTAGTTCTTACACATATATATTCCGTTCTTACACATATATATTCAGTTCTTGCGCATATATATTCAGCTCTTATACATATATATTCAGTTCTTACACATATATATTCAGTTCTTACACATATATATTCAATTCTTACACATATATATTCCGTTCTTACGCATATATATTCAGTTCTTACGCATATATATTCAGTTCTTACACATATATATTCAGTTCTTACACATATATTCCGTTCTTACGCATATATATTCAGTTCTTACACTTATATATTCAGTTCTTACACATATATATTCAGTTCTTAGACATATATATTCAGTTCTTACGCATATATATTCCATTCTTACACATATATATTCAGTTCTTAAACATATATATTCAGTTCTTACACATATATATTCAGTTCTTACAAATATATATTCAGTTCTTACGCATATATATTCAGTTCTTACACATATATTCAGTTCTTACGCATATATATTCAGTTCTTACGCATACATTCAGTTCTTAAGCATATATATTCAGCTCTTACACATATATATTCAGTTCTTACACATATATATTCAGTTCTTACACATATATATTCCGTTCTTACGCATATATATTCAGTTCTTACACATATATATTCAGTTCTTACTCATATATATTCAGTTCTTACACATATATACTCAATTCTTACGCATATATATTCCGTTCTTACACATATATATTCAGTTCTTACGCATATATATTGAGCTCTTACACATATATATTCAGTTCTTACAAATATATATTCCGTTCCTACTCATATATATTCAGTTATTACGCCTATATTCAGTTCTTACGCATATATATTCAGTTCTTACACATATATATTCAGTTCTTACGCATATATATTCAGTTCTTACACATATATACTCAGTTCTTACGCATATATATTCCGTTCTTACACATATATATTCAGTTCTTACGCATATATATTCAGCTCTTACACATATATATTAGGTTCTTACACATATATATTCAGTTCTTACACATATATATTCAGTTTTTACACATATATATTTCGTTCTTACGCATATATATTCAGTTCTTACACATATATATTCAGTTCTTACACGTATATATTCAGTTCTTACACATATATATCCAGTTCTTACACATACATATTCCATTCTTACGCATATATATTCCGTTCTTACACATATATATTCAGTTCTTACACATATATATTCCGTTCTTACGCATATATATTCCGTTCTTATGCAGATATATTCAGTTCTTACGCATATATATTCCGTTCTTACGCATATATATTCCGTTCTTACGCATATATATTCAGTTCTTACACATATATATTCAGTTCTTATACATATATATTCAGTTCTTACACATATATATTCAGTTCTTACGCATATATATTCCGTTCTTACGCATATATATTCCGTTCTTACGCATATATATTCAGTTCTTAGGCATATATATTCCGTTCTTATACATATATATTCAATTCCTACACATATATATTCCGTTCTTACACATATATATTCATTTCTTACACATATATATTCAGTTCTTACACATATATATTCAGTTCTTACACATATATATTTAGTTCTTACGCATATATATTCAGTTCTTACACATATATATTCAGTTCTTACAAATATATATTCCGTTCCTACGCATATATATTCAATTCTTACGCATATATATTCAGCTCTTACACATATATATTCAGTTCTTACGCATATATATTCAGTTCTTACACATATATACTCAGTTCTTACGCATATATATTCCGTTCTTACACATATATATTCAGTTTTTACGCATATATATTCAGCTATTACACATATATATTCAGTTCTTACACATATATAATCAGTTCTTACACATATATATTCAGTTCTTACACATATATATTCCGTTCTTACGCATATATATTTAGTTCTTACACATATATATTCCGTTCTTACACATATATATTCAGTTCTTGCGCATATATATTCAGCTCATACACATATATATTCAGTTCTTACACATATATATTCAGTTCTTACACATATTTATTCAATTATTACACATATATATTCCGTTTTTACGCATATATATTCAGTTCTTACACATATATATTCAGTTATTACACATATATATTCAGTTCTTACACATATATATTCCGTTCTTACGCATATATATTCAATGCTTACACATATATATTCAGCTCTTACACATATATATTCAGTTCTTACACATATACATTCAGTTCTTACAAATATATATTCCGTTCTTACGCATATAAATTCAGTTCTTACGCATATATTCAGTTTTTACGCATATATATTCAGTTCTTACACATATATATTCAGTTCATACGCATATATATTCAGTTCTTACACATATATTCTCAGTTCTTACGCATATATATTCCGTTCTTACACATATAAATTCAGCTCTTACACATATATATTCAGTTCTTACACATATATATTCAGTTCTTACACATATATATTCAATTCTTACACGTATATATTCAGTTCTTACACATATATATTCAGTTCTTACACATATATATTCAATTATTACACATATATATTCAGTTCTTTCACATATATATTCAGCTCTTACACATATATATTCCGTTCTTACAAATATATATTCCGTTCTTACGCATATATATTCAGTTCTTACGCATATATTCAGTTCTTACACATATATATTCAGTTATTACGCATATATATTCAGTTCTTACGCATATATATTCAGTTCTTACGCATATATATTCAGTTCTTACACATATATATTCAGTTCTTACGCATATATATTGAGTTCTTACACATATATACTCAGTTCTTAAGCATATATATTCCGTTCTTACTCATATATATTCAGTTCTTACGCATATATATTCAGCTCTTACACATATATATTCAGTTCTTACACATATATATTCAGTTCTTACACATATATATTCAGTTCTTACACATATATATTCCGTTCTTACGCATATATATTCAATTCTTACACATATATATTCAGTTCTTACACATATATATTCAGTTCTTACACATATATATTCAGTTCTTACAAATATATATTCAGTTCTTACGCATATATATTCCGTTCTTACGCATATATATTCCGTTCTTACGCATATATATTCCGTTCTTACGCATATATATTCCGTTCTTACGCATATATATTCAGTTCTTAGGTATATATATTCAGTGCTTATGCATATATATTCAGTTCTTACACATATATATTCCGTCCTTACACATATATATTCAGTTCTTACACATATATGTTCAGTTCTTACACATATATATTCAGTTATTACACATATATATTCAGTTCTTACACATATATATTCAGTTCTTACAAATATATATTTCGTTCCTACGCATATATATTCAGTTCTTACGCATATATTCAGTTCTTACGCATATATATTCAGTTCTTACACATATATATTCAGTTCTTACGCATATATATTCAGTTCTTACACATATATACTCAGTTCTTACGCATATATATTCCGTTCTTACACATAAATATTCAGCTCTTACGCATATATATTCAGCTCTTACACATATATATTCAGTTCTTACACATATATATTCAGTTCTTACACATATATATTCATTTCGTACACATATATATTCCGTTCTTACGCAAATATATTTAGTTCTTACACATATATATTAAGTTCTTACACATATATATTCAGTTCTTACGCATATATATTCAGCTCTTACACATATATATTCAGTTCTTACACATATATATTCAGTTCTTACACATATATATTCAGTTCTTACACATACATATTCAGTTCTTACGTATATATATTCAGTTCTTACACATATATTCCGTTCTTACACATATATATTCAGTTCTTACACTTATATATTCAGTTCTTACACATATATATTCTGTTCTTACACATATATATTCAGTTCTTACACATATATATTCAGTTCTTACGCATATATATTCCGTTCTTACGCATATATATTCCGTTCTTACACATATATATTCAGTTCTTAAACATATATATTCAGTTCTTACACATATTTATTCAGTTCTTACAAATATATATTCCGTTTTTACGCATATATATTCCGTTCTTACGCATATATATTCAGTTCTTAGGTATATATATTCAGTGCTTATGCATATATATTCAGTTCTTACACATATATATTCCGTCCTTACACATATATATTCAGTTCTTACACATATATGTTCAGTTCTTACACATATATATTCAGTTATTACACATATATATTCAGTTCTTACACATATATATTCAGATCTTACAAATATATATTCCGTTCCTACGCATATATATTCAGTTCTTACGCATATATTCAGTTCTTACGCATATATATTCAGTTCTTACACATATATATTCAGTTCTTACGCATATATATTCAGTTCTTACACATATATACTCAGTTCTTACGCATATATATTCCGTTCTTACACATATATATTCAGCTCTTACGCATATATATTGAGCTCTTACACATATATATTCAGTTCTTACACATATATATTCAGTTCTTACACATATATATTCAGTTCTTACGCATATATATTCAGTTCTTACACATATATACTCAGTTCTTACGCATATATATTCCGTTCTTACACATATATATTCAGTTTTTACGCATATATATTCAGCTATTACACATATATATTCAGTTCTTACACATATATAATCAGTTCTTACACATATATATTCAGTTCTTACACATATATATTCCGTTCTTACGCATATATATTTAGTTCTTACACATATATATTCCGTTCTTACACATATATATTCAGTTCTTGCGCATATATATTCAGCTCATACACATATATATTCAGTTCTTACACATATATATTCAGTTCTTACACATATTTATTCAATTATTACACATATATATTCCGTTTTTACGCATATATATTCAGTTCTTACACATATATATTCAGTTATTACACATATATATTCAGTTCTTACACATATATATTCCGTTCTTACGCATATATATTCAATGCTTACACATATATATTCAGCTCTTACACATATATATTCAGTTCTTACACATATACATTCAGTTCTTACAAATATATATTCCGTTCTTACGCATATAAATTCAGTTCTTACGCATATATTCAGTTTTTACGCATATATATTCAGTTCTTACACATATATATTCAGTTCATACGCATATATATTCAGTTCTTACACATATATTCTCAGTTCTTACGCATATATATTCCGTTCTTACACATATAAATTCAGCTCTTACACATATATATTCAGTTCTTACACATATATATTCAGTTCTTACACATATATATTCAATTCTTACACGTATATATTCAGTTCTTACACATATATATTCAGTTCTTACACATATATATTCAATTATTACACATATATATTCAGTTCTTTCACATATATATTCAGCTCTTACACATATATATTCCGTTCTTACAAATATATATTCCGTTCTTACGCATATATATTCAGTTCTTACGCATATATTCAGTTCTTACACATATATATTCAGTTATTACGCATATATATTCAGTTCTTACGCATATATATTCAGTTCTTACGCATATATATTCAGTTCTTACACATATATATTCAGTTCTTACGCATATATATTGAGTTCTTACACATATATACTCAGTTCTTAAGCATATATATTCCGTTCTTACTCATATATATTCAGTTCTTACGCATATATATTCAGCTCTTACACATATATATTCAGTTCTTACACATATATATTCAGTTCTTACACATATATATTCAGTTCTTACACATATATATTCCGTTCTTACGCATATATATTCAATTCTTACACATATATATTCAGTTCTTACACATATATATTCAGTTCTTACACATATATATTCAGTTCTTACAAATATATATTCAGTTCTTACGCATATATATTCCGTTCTTACGCATATATATTCCGTTCTTACGCATATATATTCCGTTCTTACGCATATATATTCCGTTCTTACGCATATATATTCAGTTCTTAGGTATATATATTCAGTGCTTATGCATATATATTCAGTTCTTACACATATATATTCCGTCCTTACACATATATATTCAGTTCTTACACATATATGTTCAGTTCTTACACATATATATTCAGTTATTACACATATATATTCAGTTCTTACACATATATATTCAGTTCTTACAAATATATATTTCGTTCCTACGCATATATATTCAGTTCTTACGCATATATTCAGTTCTTACGCATATATATTCAGTTCTTACACATATATATTCAGTTCTTACGCATATATATTCAGTTCTTACACATATATACTCAGTTCTTACGCATATATATTCCGTTCTTACACATAAATATTCAGCTCTTACGCATATATATTCAGCTCTTACACATATATATTCAGTTCTTACACATATATATTCAGTTCTTACACATATATATTCATTTCGTACACATATATATTCCGTTCTTACGCAAATATATTTAGTTCTTACACATATATATTAAGTTCTTACACATATATATTCAGTTCTTACGCATATATATTCAGCTCTTACACATATATATTCAGTTCTTACACATATATATTCAGTTCTTACACATATATATTCAGTTCTTACACATACATATTCAGTTCTTACGTATATATATTCAGTTCTTACACATATATTCCGTTCTTACACATATATATTCAGTTCTTACACTTATATATTCAGTTCTTACACATATATATTCTGTTCTTACACATATATATTCAGTTCTTACACATATATATTCAGTTCTTACGCATATATATTCCGTTCTTACGCATATATATTCCGTTCTTACACATATATATTCAGTTCTTAAACATATATATTCAGTTCTTACACATATTTATTCAGTTCTTACAAATATATATTCCGTTTTTACGCATATATATTCCGTTCTTACGCATATATATTCAGTTCTTAGGTATATATATTCAGTGCTTATGCATATATATTCAGTTCTTACACATATATATTCCGTCCTTACACATATATATTCAGTTCTTACACATATATGTTCAGTTCTTACACATATATATTCAGTTATTACACATATATATTCAGTTCTTACACATATATATTCAGATCTTACAAATATATATTCCGTTCCTACGCATATATATTCAGTTCTTACGCATATATTCAGTTCTTACGCATATATATTCAGTTCTTACACATATATATTCAGTTCTTACGCATATATATTCAGTTCTTACACATATATACTCAGTTCTTACGCATATATATTCCGTTCTTACACATATATATTCAGCTCTTACGCATATATATTGAGCTCTTACACATATATATTCAGTTCTTACACATATATATTCAGTTCTTACACATATATATTCAGTTCTTACACATATATATTCCGTTCTTACGCATATATATTTAGTTCTTACAAATATATATTCCGTTCTTACACATATATATTCAGTTCTTACGCATATATATTCAGCTCTTACACATATATATTCAGTTCTTACACATATATATTCAGTTCTTACACATATATATTCAGTTCTTACACATATATATTCCGTTCTTACGCATATATATTCAGTTCTTACACATATATATTAAGTACTTACACATATATATTCAGTTCTTACGCATATATATTCAGTTCTTACACATATATTCCGTTCTTACGCATATATATTCAGTTCTTACACATATATATTCAGTTCTTAAACATATATATTCAGTTCTTACAAATATATATTCAGTTCTTACGCATATATATTCAGTTCTTACGCATATATTCAGTTCTTACGCATATATATTCAGTTCTTACGCATACATTCAGTTCTTACACATATATATTCAGCTCTTATACATATATATTCAGTTCTTTCACATATATATTCAGTTCTTACACATATATATTCAGTTCTTACACATATATATTCCTTTCTTACGCATATATAGTCAGTTCTTACACATATATATTCAGTTCTTACTCATATATATTCAGTTCTTACACATATATACTCAATTCTTACGCATATATATTCCGTTCTTACACATATATATTCAGTTCTTACGCATATATATTGAGCTTTTACACATATATATTCAGTTCTTACAAATATATATTCCGTTCCTACGCACATATATTCAGTTATTACGCCTATATTCAGTTCTTACACATATATTCCGTTCTTACGCATATATATTCAGTTCTTACACATATATATTCAGTTCTTACGCATATATATTCAGTTCTTACACATATATACTCAGTTCTTACGCATATATATTCCGTTCTTACACATATATATTCAGTTCTTACGCATATATATTCAGCTCTTACACATATATATTAGGTTCTTACACGTATATATTCAGTTCTTACACATATATATTCAGTTCTTACACATATATATTTCGTTCTTACCCATATATATTCAGTTCTTACACATATATATTCAGTTCTTACACATATATATCCAGTTCTTACACATACATATTCCTCCATTCTTACGCATATATATTCCGTTCTTACACATATATATTCAGTTCTTACACAATATATATTCCGTTCTTACGCATATATATTCCGTTCTTATGCATATATATTCCGTTCTTACGCATATATATTTCCGTTCTTACGCATATATATTCCGTTCTTACGCATATATATTCAGTCTTACACATATATATTCAGTTGTTATACATATATATTCAAATCTTACACATATATATTCAGTTCTTACGCATATATATTCCGTTCTTACGCATATATATTCCGTTCTTACGCATATATATTCAGTTCTTAGGCATATATATTTCCGTTCTTATACATATATATTCAATTCCTACACATATATATTCCGTTCTTACACATATATATTCATTTCTTACACATATATATTCAGTTCTTACACATATATATTCAGTTCTTACACATATATATTTAGTTCTTACGCATATATATTTAGTTCTTACACATATATATTCAGTTCTTACAAATATATATTCAGTTCCTACGCATATATATTCAATTCTTACGCATATATATTCAGTTCTTCTACATATATACTCAGTTCTTACGCATATATATTCCGTTCTTACACATATATATTCAGTTCTTACGCATATATATTCAGCTCTTACACATATATATTAGGTTCTTACACGTATATATTCAGTTCTTACACATATATATTCAGTTCTTACACATATATATTTCGTTCTTACGCATATATATTCAGTTTCTTACACATATATATTCAGTTCTTACACATATATATCCAGTTCTTACACATACATATTCCTTTCTTACGCATATATATTCCGTTCTTACACATATATATTCAGTTCTTACACATATATATTCCGTTCTTACGCATATATATTCCGTTCTTATGCATATATATTCCGTTCTTACGCATATATATTCACCGTTCTTACGCATATATATTCCGTTCTTACGCATATATATTCAGTTCTTACACATATATATTCAGTTGTTAATACATATATATTCAGTTCTTACACATATATATTCAGTTCTTACGCATATATATTCCGTTCTTACGCATATATATTCCGTTCTTACGCATATATATTCAGTTCTTAGGCATATATATTCCGTTCTTATACATATATATTCAATTCCTACACATATATATTCCGTTCTTACACATATATATTCATTTCTTACACATATATATTCAGTTCTTACACATATATATTCAGTTCTTACACATATATATTTAGTTCTTACGCATATATAATTTAGTTCTTACACATATATATTCAGTTCTTACAAATATATATTCAGTTCCTACGCATATATATTCAATTCTTACGCATATATATTCAGCTCTTACACATATATATTCAGTTCTTACGCATATATATTCAGTTCTTACACATATATACTCAGTTCTTACGCATATTATATTCCGTTCTTACACATATATATTCAGTTTTTACGCATATATATTCAGCTATTACACATATATATTCAGTTCTTACACATATATAATCAGTTCTTACACATATATATTCAGTTCTTACACATATATATTCCGTTCTTACGCATATATATTTAGTTCTTACACATATATATTCCGTTCTTACACATAATATATCAGTTCTTGCGCATATATATTCAGCTCATACACATATATATTCAGTTTCTTACACATATATATTCAGTTCTTACACATATTTATTCAATTATTACACATATATATTCCGTTTTTACGCATATATATTCAGTTCTTACACATATATATTCAGTTCTATACACATATATATTCAGTTCTTACACATATATATTCAGTGCTTACACATATATATACCGTTCTTACGCATATATATTCAGTTCTTACACAAAATATATTCAGTTCTTACCACATATATATTCAGTTCTTACACATATATATTCAGTTCTTACACATATATATTCAGTTCTTACGCATATATATTCCGTTCTTACGCATATATATTCCGTTCTTACACATATATTTTCAGTTCTTAAAACATATATATTCCGTTCTTACACATATATATTCAGTTCTTACACATATATATTCATTTCTTACACATTATATATTCCGTTCTTACGGATATATATTCAGTTTCTTACACATATATATTCAGTTCTTACACATATATATTCAGTTCTTACGCATATATATTCCGTTCTTACGCATATATATTCCGTTCTTACACATATATATTCAGTTCTTAACATATATATTCAGTCTTTACACATATTTATTCAGTTCTTACAAATATATATTCCGTTTTTACGCATATATATTCCGTTCTTACGCATATATATTCAGTTCTTAGGTATATATATTCAGTGCTTATGCATATATATTCAGTTCTTACACATATATATTCCGTCCTTACACATATATATTCAGTTCTTACACATATATGTTCAGTTCTTACACATATATATTCAGTTATTACACATATATATTCAGGTTCTTACACATATATATTCAGATCTTACAAATATATATTCCGTTCCTACGCATATATATTCAGTTCTTTACGCATATATTCAGTTCTTACGCATATATATTCAGTTCTTACACATATATATTCAGTTCTTACGCTATATTTTCAGTTCTTACACATATATACTCAGTTCTTACGCATATATATTCCGTTCTTACACATATATATATTCAGCTCTTACGCATATATATTGAGCTCTTACACATATAGTATTCAGTTCTTACACATATATATTTCAGTTCTTACACATATATATTCAGTTCTTACACATATATATTCCGTTCTTACGCATATATATTTAGTTTCTTACAAATATATATTCCGTTCTTACACATATATATTCAGTCTTACGCATATATATTCAGCTCTTACACATATATATTCAGTTCTTACACATATATATTCAGTTCTTACACATATATATTCAGTTCTTACACATATATATTCCGTTCTTACGCATATATATTCAGTTCTTACACATATATATTAAGTACTTACACATATATATTCAGTTCTTACGCATATATATTCAGTTCTTACACATATATTCCGTTCTTACGCATATATATTCAGTTCTTACACATATATATTCAGTTCTTAAACATATATATTCAGTTCTTACAAATATATATTCAGTTCTTACGCATATATATTCAGTTCTTACGCATATATTCAGTTCTTACGCATATATATTCAGTTCTTACGCCATACATTGAGTTCTTACACATATATATTCAGCTCTTATACATATATATTCAGTTCTTTCACTATATATTCAGTTCTTACACATATATATTCAGTTCTTACACATATATATTCCTTTCTTACGCATATATAGTCAGTTTCTTACACATATATATTCAGTTCTTACTCATATATATTCAGTTCTTACACATATATACTCAATTCTTACGCATATATATTCCGTTCTTACACATATATATTCAGTTCTTACGCATATATATTGAGCATTTACACATATATATTCAGTTCTTACAAATATATATTCCGTTCCTACGCACATATATTCAGTTATTACGCCTATATTCAGTTCTTACACATATATTCCGTCTTACGCATATATATTCAGTTCTTACACATATATATTCAGTTCTTACGCATATATATTCAGTTCTTACACATATATACTCAGTTCTTACGCATATATATTCCGTTCTTACACATATATATTTCAGTTCTTACGCATATATATTCAGCTCTTACACATATATATTAGGTTCTTACACGTATATATTCAGTTCTTACACATATATATTCAGTTCTTACACATATATATTTCGTTCTTACCCATATATATTCAGTTCTTACACATATATATTCCAGTTCTTACACATATATATCCAGTTCTTACACATACATATTCCATTCTTTACGCATATATATTCCGTTCTTACACATATATATTCAGTTCTTACACATATATATTCCGTTCTTACGCATATATATTCCGTTCTTATGCATATATATTCCGTTCTTACGCATATATATTCCGTTCTTACGCATATATATTCCGTTCTTACGCATATATATTCAGTTCTTACACAATATATATTCAGTTGTTATACATATATATTCAAATCTTTACACATATATATTCAGTTCTTTACGCATATATATTCCGTTCTTACGCATATATATTCCGTTCTTACGCATATATATTCAGTTCTTAGCATATATATTCCGTTCTTATACATATATATTCAATTCCTACACATATATATTCCGTTCTTACACATATATATTCATTTCTTACACATATATATTCAGTTCTTACACATATATATTCAGTTCTTACACATATATATTTAGTTCTTACGCATATATATTTAGTTCTTACACATATATATTCAGTTCTTACAAATATATATTCAGTTCCTACGCATATATATTCAATTCTTACGCATATATATTCAGTTCTTACACATATATACTCAGTTCTTACGCATATATATTCCGTTCTTACACATATATATTCAGTCTTACGCATATATATTCAGCTCTTACAACATATATATTAGGTTCTTACACGTATATATTCAGTTCTTACACATATATATTCAGTTCTTACACATATATATTTCGTTCTTACGCATATATATTCAGTTCTTACACATATATATTCAGTTCTTACACATATATATCCAGTTCTTACACATACATATTCCTTTCTTACGCATATATATTCCGTTCTTACACATATATATCAGTTCTTACACATATATATTCTGTTCTTACGCATATATATTTCCGTTCTTATGCATATATATTCCGTTCTTACGCATATATATTCCGTTCTTACGCATATATATTCCGTTCTTACCGCATATATATTCAGTTCTTACACATATATATTCAGTTGTTATACATATATATTCAGTTCTTACACATATATATTCAGTTCTTACGCATATATATTCCGTTCTTACGCATATATATTCCGTTCTTACGCATATATATTCAGTTCTTAGGCATATATATTCCGTTCTTATACATATATATTCAATTCCTACACATATATATTCCGTTCTTACACATATATATTCATTTCTTACACATATATATTCAGTTCTTACACATATATATTCAGTTCTTACACATATATATTTAGTTCTTACGCATATATATTTAGTTCTTACACATATATATTCAGTTCTTACAAATATATATTCAGTTCCTACGCATATATATTCAATTCTTACGCATATATATTCAGACTCTTACACATATATATTCAGTTCTTACGCATATATATTCAGTTCTTACACATATATACTCAGTTCTTACGCATATATATTCCGTTCTTACACATATATATTCAGTTTTTACGCATATATATTCAGCTATTACACATATATATTCAGTTTCTTACACATATATAATCAGTTCTTACACATATATATTCAGTTCTTACACATTTATATTCCGTTCTTACGCATATATATTTAGTTCTTACACATATATATTCCGTTCTTACACATATATATTCAGTTCTTTGCGCATATATATTCAGCTCATACACATATATATTCAGTTCTTACACATATATATTCAGTTCTTACACATATTTTATTCAATTATTACACATATATATTCCGTTTTTTACGCATATATATTCAGTTCTTACACATATATATTCAGTTCTTACACATATATATTCAGTTCTTACACATAGTATATTCAGTGCTTACACATATATATACCGTTCTTACGCATATATATTCAGTTCTTACACAAAATATATTCAGTTCTTACACATATATATTCAGTTCTTACACATATATATTCAGTTCTTACACCATATATATTCAGTTCTTACGCATATATATTCCGTTCTTACGCATATATATTCCGTTCTTACACATATATTTTCAGTTCTTAAACATATATATTCCGTTCTTACACATATATATTCAGTTCTTACACATATATATTCAGTTCTTACACATATATATTCCTTCTTACGGATATATATTCAGTTCTTACACATATATATTCAGTTCTTACACATATATATTCAGTTCTTACGCATATATATTCCGTTCTTACGCATATATATTCCGTTCTTACACATATATAATTCAGTTCTTAAACATATATATTCAGTTCTTACACATATTTATTCAGTTCTTACAAATATATATTCCGTTTTTACGCATATATATTCCGTTCTTACGCATATATATTCAGTTCTTAGGTATATATATTCAGTGCTTATGCATATATATTCAGTTCTTACACATATATATTCCGTCCTTACACATATATATTCAGTTCTTACACATATATGTTCAGTTCTTACACATATATATTCAGTTATTACACATATATATTCAGTTCTTACACATATATATTCAGATCTTACAAATATATATTCCGTTCCTACGCATATATATTCAGTTCTTACGCATATATTCAGTTCTTACGCATATATATTCAGTTCTTACACATATATATTCAGTTCTTACGCATATATATTCAGTTCTTACACATATATACTCAGTTCTTACGCATATATATTCCGTTCTTTACACATATATATTCAGCTCTTACGCATATATATTGAGCTCTTACACATATATATTCAGTTCTTACACGTATATATATTCAGTTCTTACACATATATATTCAGTTCTTACACATATATATTCCGTTCTTACGCATATATATTTAGTTCTTACAAATATATATTCCGTTCTTACACATATATATTCAGTTCTTACGCATATATATTCAGCTCTTACACATATATATTCAGTTCTTACACATATATATTCAGTTCTTACACATATATATTCAGTTCTTACACATATATATTCGTTCTTACGCATATATATTCAGTTCTTACACATATATATTAAGTACTTACACATATATATTCAGTTCTTACGCATATATATTCAGTTCTTACACATATATTCCTTGCTTACGCATATATATTCAGTTCTTACACATATATATTCAGTTCTTAAACATATATATTCAGTTCTTACAAATATATATTCAGTTCTTACGCATATATATTCAGTTCTTACGCATATATTCAGTGTCTTACGCATATATATTCAGTTCTTACGCATACATTCATGTTCTTACACATATATATTCAGCTCTTATACATATATATTCAGTTCTTTCACATATATATTCAGTTCGTTACACATATATATTCAGTTCTTACACATATATATTCCTTTCTTACGCATATATAGTCAGTTCTTACACATATATATTCAGTTCTGACTCATATATATTCAGTTCTTACACATATATACTCAATTCTTACGCATATATATTCCGTTCTTACACATATATATTCAGTTCTTACGCATATATATTGAGCTTTTACACATATATATTTCAGTTCTTACAAATATATATTCCGTTCCTACGCACATATATTCAGTTATTACGCCTATATTCAGTTCTTACACATATATTCCGTTCTTACGCATATATATTCAGTTCTTACACATATATATTCAGTTCTTACGCATATATATTCAGTTCTTACACATATATACTCAGTTCTTACGCATATATATTCCGTTCTTACACATATATATTCAGTTCTTACGCATATATATTCAGCTCTTACACATATATATTAGGTTCTTACACGTATATATTCAGTTCTTACACATATATATTCAGTCTTACACATATATATTTCGTTCTTTACCCATATATATTCAGTTCTTACACATATATATTCAGTTCTTACACATATAGATCCAGTTCTTACACATACATATTCCATTCTTACGCATATATATTCCGTTCTTACACATATATATTTCAGTTCTTACACATATATATTCACGTTCTTACGCATATATATGTCCGTTCTTATGCATATATATTCCGTTCTTACGCATATATATTCCGTTCTTACGCATATATATTCCGTTCTTACGCATATATATTCAGTTTCTTACACATATATATTCAGGATGTGTTTTACATATATATTCAAATCTTACACATATATATTCAGTTCTTACGCATATATATTCCGTTCTTTACGCATATATATTCCGTTCTTACGCATATATATTCAGTTCTTAGGCATATATTTCCGTTTCTTATACATATATATTCAATTCCTACACATGATATATGTCCGTTCTTACACATATATATTCATTTCTTACACATATATATTCAGTTCTTACGACATATATATTCAGTTCTTACACATATATATTTAGTTCTTACGCATATATATTTAGTTCTTTACACATATATATTCAGGTTGTCGTTACAAATATATATTCAGTTCCTACGCATATATATTCAATTCTTACGCATATATATTTCAGTTCTTACACATATATACTCAGTTCTTACGCATATATATTCCGTTCTTGACACATATATATTCAGGTTCTTACGCATATATATTCAGCTCTTACACATATATATTAGGTTCTTACACGTATATAGATCAATTCTTACACATATATATTCAGTTCTTACACATATATATTTCGTTCTTACGCATATATAATTCAGTTCTTACACATATATATTCAGTTCTTACACATATATATCCAGTTCTGACACATACATATCCTTTCTTACGCATATATATTCCGTTCTTACACATATATATTCAGTTCTTACACATATATATTCCGTTCTTACGCATATATATTCCGTTCTTATGCATATATATTCCGTTCTTACGCATATATATTCCGTTCTTACGCATATATATTCCGTTTCTTACGCATATATATTCAGTTCTTTCACATATATATTCAGTTGTTATACATATATATTCAGTTCTTACACATATATATTCAGTTCTTACGCATATATATTCCGTTCTTACGCATATATATTCCGTTCTTACGCATATATATTCAGTTCTTAGGCATATATATTCCGTTTCTTATACATATATATTCAATTCCTACACATATATATTCCGTTCTTACACATATATATTCATTTCTTACACATATATATTCAGTCTTACACATATATATTCAGTTCTTACACATATATATTTAGTTCTTACGCATATATATTTAGTTCTTACACATATATATTCAGTTCTTACAAATATATATTCAGTTCCTACGCATATATATTCAATTCTTACGCATATATATTCAGCTCTTACACATATATATTCAGTTCTTACGCATATATATTCAGTTCTTACACATATATACTCAGTTCTTACGCATATATATTCCGTTCTTACACATATATATTCAGTTTTTACGCATATATATTCAGCTATTACACATATATATTCAGTTTCTTACACATATATAATCAGTTCTTACACATATATATTCAGTTCTTACACATATATATTCCGTTCTTACGCATATATATTTAGTTCTTACACATATATATTCCGTTCTTACACATATATATTCAGTTCTTGCGCATATATATTCAGCTCATACACATATATTCAGTTCTTACACATATATATTCAGTTCTTACACATATTTATTCAATTATTACACATATAT
>JAWPHD010022475.1:0-24969 GCA_037043455.1 Cyrtodaria siliqua | reverse complement strand
CCTTGAGACCCGTGGGAGTGGGGGACTGAGTGAAAGGTGCCTTGTAGCATGCCATATTGTTCTCAAAATACTTTCTTTATAGTAAAACAAACAAATTTTATACACAGATTTAGTTACCATAAAAAAAGTTTTTATATATATATATTGGTTTCAGGCATCTGAGGCCAAGATTCGACAACAAGAATTACTGAGACGTGAAGAAGAGGCTAAAAAGAGGGTAGCCAAATATACGCAATTACAGCGGGAGGAAATTCAAAGGAGAGAGGTAAGAAACAGACTTCATACTTCTGTAGGTTTAGGGTTTCACCGGCAAAGTAAACTGCAGTTACCACTTCGATATTTTCATGCATACCGGTAGCTGTTTATTTTCATAGAAAATATGCATACAACAAAAAAGTCATTAAATTTGTACATATACTGCACACAGCTTATATGTTCTGTTATAAAAACAACAACAAAACGATATGTTTTATTATGGACATGTCTGGCACAATGATGATGGCAGACGCTATATTTAAATGATCTGTTGTGTGTTTATACTATGGATGCTTCTTACACTGACCGCTTCGGTTGGTTTTGAGTCTGACTTACTTTAATGCCAAAAACTAAACTAGTTAATTGTCTTTATTAAACTGTAAATTAAAGTTTATTATAGTATACATTTGTAAAATAACATTCAAACACATACCTAGAGGTATTTCACATGTATAACTTTCGTACCTGGTTTACGTGTAAGTAATACTGTAAAATTGCTATTAAATGCTTTAATTAATGCCCCCACCACCACCCACCCCAACAAACCACCCACCTTCCCAACACACACACTTTGGTTGGCAGTCAAAAAGTGAAATATAACATATAACTTACCGAAATCTGAAGAAATAATCTAAAGGTAATGATAGTCAAACAGGGAAACCCATAAATATAATGTAGTCAACATTTTTACACAGTATTCAGGCCGATATTTATCCATAAACACCCTCTAGAGTCTTCCACTGGAATGTTTTCAGGAGTTGTGGCATTTTAAACATATGGATGGTTGTGGGAGAGGTATTCATGTTGTCAAAAATAATAAACTAAGAAGTTTTTTTGAATGGAAATTCAGATATTATGTCATTCGTCTTTTGGTTGCTATACTTACTTTCGAGACTTAATGCCTTTATTACAGATTGTAACTGTTTAACAGTTACTTTTTTCCAAAAATGTACAGTTTGTAGTTGAATCATAATCAGTTTTGAGAAGTTAAGGGATAGTGCAAGAATTTAAGGAGTAGAGGCAAGCACGTGTTTGCAATTAAGGTGTAGTGGTGCCACTAGGTGTAGTGGTGCCACTATGCCTTAATGACCTGGGGAAGACCTGCCCTCCTTTTGTAAAATGTATATAGTTATACAGCAAAACCTTGTAGTGACTACTCCTCTGAAACTATTTGACAGATTTTCATGAAATTTCAGTTGATCCTAGCAAAATTTCAGGTCGGCCGGGAATTCAAGATGGCCACCACGGCTAAAATAGAATTTTAAAAAAGCAACTACTTCTTGAAAACTATAAGTGATGTTGATATGGGACTTTTTCTTAAATGATCAGCATGACATGATTTGGCTCTTGTCGAACATTATTTTGATTCAACATTAAACATGATTATTGGGGTTTTACGAAATGTAAGTCACATATTCTTCATTTTCTGTGTACTGTCTCCTACAGCATATAATTACAGTTCAAAACAACGAGATTGCAGTGGTTTAACTCAAGGTTGTATGTAATGTTTCTGTTACAGGAGCTGCTACGCCAAAAGGAGAAGATGTTGATGGATCGTCTGCACCAGTCCTTCCGGCGCGCGGAAAGCCAGCTGATCAGTGTTCTGAGTCGTAGGAAAGGAGAAGTGAAGGTCATTCTTATAGTTGTTCCATAATTATCGGCCAATGCCTGCCGAGTATCCTAGGTCAATATGCACGTGCATCTACAATCAAAACTTAGTTTCAACCGTCACCCATGTGGTAATAAATTATGACGTTTTATAAAGATAGGTGCCTCTGAGTTATTAATTCTGTTTATTAGTACTAAATAAGGATTACTGGGAGATAAAAAAAAAAGTGTCCTTCATATACCGATGACCTTTCAATATATATGTGACCTCAAACATCCAGGTGCTTACGTTCAAGGTCACATTAAGCCAGATCTTCACTACCATTTATGGTAATATATTATTCAATAATCTTTGCAGACATTTTTCGGAGACCTGATGATGACGGAGGTTCAGTATGGTGGGAGCCGTGGCCGGCGCTGGAAGGTGGACTGGAACCGGACACCGCAGCCGATACAGGTCAAGATGAAGTGCCTCCGTGGGGTCAAGGATAAACTGCCACGTAAGAATGTTTGTTCTTGTTTTCACTACTTGTTTTTATAGGCATTTATTGAACTCTTTTAGCACCCAATGGTTCAGTCAGCAGTCTGTGCAGTCCACAGCATCAAATTGATTTTACTTCCAATAAGGGCCCAGCAAGGATTTCTTGCATTGTATAATATATTCATGTATTCCATTCCAGGTGGAAGATATGTTATGATGGTGTCACTGTACGACCGTCTCGGGGGTAACATTCTACGCTGGTCCAAAATGAAGGGTCAACACTGGGGCGGAGCAACGCTTCCCATACACCATGAAGGTGCATTCTACAATGTGGAAATGAAGGTATGGACATTTAATAATTTTTATTGTTGAGAAAGTTTACATTTCAAAATATACAGAAAGCCATCTACTCCGACTAGTATTTTAAGTAAAGTTATAAAACCATAAAAATGTATATCCAGCCATTAAAATGCAATTTTAAACCACAGGCAGCTACTTGATCTAAGCTTTTATTATGGAGACAGATTCCTATGAAAAACTGTCAAATAAATATCTGTAAAAAAAAATGAAAGTTATAGCTCAGAATTCATGAATTTACTGATCTTAATTCATGAATTCTGAGCTATTGCTGACACTATTTCTCAACACTAGCTCAGAATTCATGAATTAAGATCAGTAAGTTATTTCTCAACACTAGCTCAGAATTCATGAATTAAGATCAGTAAGTTATTTCTCAACACTAGCTCAGAATTCATGAATTAAGATCAGTAAGTTATTTCTCAACACTAGCTCAGAATTCATGAATTAAGATCAGTAAGTTATTTCTCAACACTAGCTCAGAATTCATGAATTAAGATCAGTAAGTTATTTCTCAACACTAGCTCAGAATTCATGAATTAAGATCAGTAAGTTATTTCTCAACACTAGCTCAGAATTCATGAAATAGAAATGTAATTTATAGCTCAACAATATCTTTGATTCAAGAGTTAAAGCTCAGAATTCATGACATTAAAGTTCAACAATAACTCTGAATTGATGAAATAAGAATGTTATATACTCAGCAATAGAAATTGTGGTCAGTTATAGTTCAACAATACCTCCTTCAATTGATGAAATAAGAATACTTTTATACTCACAGGGTCTTCCACAGAAATAATTTAAGGGATAGGGGAAATTAAATGTGAATATCATGGGGTGATTGTGCGAGGGAGTTACCCTTCGAGTGACCAATATTTTTAGGGATCATGATTTATTTAGATGGAATTTGAAGTATATTTCAACTAAATCAAGGGATTTTAAAGAAGTATAGCCTAAAGGAGCTATTTATAGACAAGTATAACGAATTTTGCAGGTTTACTGGTGTTTTTAAGGGATAGGGCAGAGAGATTAAAGGATATGGGGTCAGTTAAGGAGTAGGGGGAAATTAGATTTTGGAATTACGGGATAGGGGGAATATGCTCTTAAATGGCCTGTAGAAGACCCTGACTCAACAATAGGTCAGTATTGACGTCAGCAATCAGCCCGATAAGTGTGCCTATATATGATTTCCAGCTGGATCAGAGCATGTTTACGGTGCTGCCGTCCAAGGGGGCACTCAAGCCAGGAATGTGCCTCATATTCGAACTGTTTCTGCTCCGCGGGTCCGTCGTCCAGACAGATAGAGTCGTCGGATGGGGCTGCTTTCCCATTTGTGATGCACAGTTTGATGTCATCGAAGGAAAGTAAGTTGTTAATATCATTATATTTATATACTAGTATAACATTTTGTTGGTTTAAAAATGTGTAAATATATTGTTGTTGTTTTTTCAACTATTTTCCCGACAATACAAGTGCACATTAAAAACATATTCTTAAGACTGATGGACCTTAAGTTTTATATAATCGATTTTGTGTTACTATACAGAGCTCTTTTTAAAAAAGATTAACCAAGGATTTTCTTCATGAAAGAATGTTGTTGCTTTTTTACAAAAATAATGAAAAATTAAAGCGTATACTATAGGGAAAAGACAAACTTTTTTTTAAAGACAAAACAGCTAGAGTGGAAACAATTGAAATGGGTACAACATTTTACTGCAGGTTTCATCATCAGTTTAAAATATTCCATCACAGTTTGATACAAACTGTGTTTGTTTCAAAAGAAAACATACATAAAACAATTTTTATCATTTTCATATTTTACGAGCGTTGCCATTAAAATGGGAAGATTATTTGAGAACCATAATTTGTTCATATGAAACGAACAAAATTGTAAATTCTTTTTATTATGGATCATTTGGTCGAGATTTACTATAAAATAATGGTTAACTACATATACAATCATGGACCTTGTATATTCTGGCTGAACATTGCATGACATCATCCAATGATGATGCATATATGTAGTATTATTATACCTCACTGTAAACACTCCATGTAAAATCCCCATATCCTGCCGGATTGATATTTCGCGCTTTCACCCTCAACGCGTCATAGCAGGTGATAGTGCAATATGTCATCTCGCTAGCTTTTTGAAAAGCTCAGTTCTAAAAATAGATTTTTTCAGCAACAACAACAATTTTTTCTTCATTTTCGAGTATATTAGGCTATCACCTCGGTCGACATTACATTCTAGGGTTGATAATAACCAGTGGCACCCTCAAGAGGATGTGATATTTACACAATATCACAAAATATTTAATGACTATATGAAAAGTCATACAAGTAACAGTGTTTGATAAATAGTATAATTATGTTTAGTAGTGATGTACAGATTAATCGATTGTAACTGATCATCGGTTACTTTTGCATTGAAACACCGGTGAACATGAACATGTTTATATTTACTGATTTTAACCTAGGACTGGTTGGTTGCATTCAACTGATTATTACCAATGATCGATTGTAAATTTCTACCGATTGCCCATCACTAATGTTTTTTGTCCATCCCAGGTACAGGGTGCCGTTCCTGCGAGGTGAGACCGACCCGGGAATAGACACGCATGACTTGATAGAGGAGCTGATATCTGGAGACCTGGACAACTGGCTGTGCAACATGTACTTTGAGATTGTGAAGCTACCCAGGTAAAGGGTTTCTTACTTTTTGTACGAAATGGTGAATCAATTTTTAATATAACACAAAAGTGCTTATTGTCTTTCTCTTACATAATTAAGAGTGATGGTGCTTAAAGTTCTCCGGCCATGTTTTTTTTCATGAAAATGTTTATGTTTATTTAAATCGAAATCAATACACAACAATAGATATTTATAATTCACACATTGCAATATCTGTGAAAAGCGAGAAGATGACGTAGAAAACTTTGAACAGGTAAATTAATCCACAGGTAAATGTATTTATCAATTATATGGCAATAGTTGTGCAGCTATGCAATTCAGATTTACCTCATTTCCCCGTGCAGTCACGCAGTGGTAAAAGTAGTATCTACGTTGTGCAAATAATACTTATTTTTACGTGCAAATTAGTAGCGAATTTAACTATATGTTTCTTCCCGGGACTATCAAGAAATGTTCATATGATGTTTAAGAGTTAAATTTGTTAATTGATAATTCTATTCCAAAAAGGGTGGTCATTCATCTTTAACATCACTTTTAACAATCTTCCAGTCATATTATGATGGTGTCTGCTTGTAACAGTGAGCTTAATAATGCTGCCACACTGACATACCATGTCATGATACCCCACCCAGTCATATTATACTGACAACGGGCCGACCAGTCCTAGCAATACCCTTAATATGCTGAACGTCAAGCAAGGGAGCTACTAGTACCATTTCTATGAAGTCTTTGGTATGACAAGGCCGGGGTCAAACCCATGACCTTCTGCATGCCAGGCAATGCTCTACCACTAAGCCACCACTTATTATGCCAAGTCTTTGTTGATAAGGCTTGTAGTACCTCTGCATTTAAGGTACAGTTCAGTGTAGATTTGAGAAACTATGGTTGTATTGTTGCTTGTTTATGTTCCCAAACTGAATAAAATGTTGGTTTGATAACCAATTTATTTTTACAGATAAAGTTTAGTGCATAGATTAGTTTTGGTGTAAAACATACACTGTTAACAATTTACTTTAAAAGATAAGTACTGTTTATGGTATGTAATAGTCTTCTTCAAAGGAACTTTCTTTCTGTATGTATATATACTTCTCACTGTCCTATTGGACCATAATGGCAGGAAACAGGAACTGTTGAGCAATGTATGTATTTTACATAGGGTAGTTAGAAATCAATATTATATATTCAGGTACCTCGGTGGCATGAAGGAGTATGAAGTGGAGTTGGAGTTCTCCTCGGCATTGACGGCTTACCCAGACAGACGTCGTACAGGGGGAGAGGAGTACCGGGACGGGGAGGCGCCGATACTCGGCTCACAGAGTGACCTCAGTACTGAAATGTAAGTTTGGGTTGAGTTGAATATATATATATTTTAAATTGAATAAGCTTTTGGAATGGCTTGTGAAATTGTTTTTTGTTGCTAATGAGGGCATATAAATTGTGTTAGTTTGATGTTAAATAAAAAATCAGCTCAGGTGGAATAACACGGCAAATTATTTAAAATGGAAAAAAAAATTAAAAAAAAATGCAAATTATTTTAAAACTGTTGGTTAAATAATGTATCAGGATCTACTTTCAACTTACATTATCTTTATGGTTTTAAAGTAACTTTCCTCCAAATTTGTAATTGAAACAGAAAATGAAAGTAAAGAAAAAACAAATCTATCAAAATCTGAACACAACACATCTTTCTTAAAGTAAAAGAAAATAATAATAAAAAAACTTTTCTTTTTTTTTTACTCGAGTGAGCAAAACTATTGGTCTTATCATTTTCATCAATGAGTGTGCTAAGTGTTCAGTTTAATAATAGACAATATCATTTTGCTATTATTCACCCCAAACATTAGTAGTCCTTTGATAATCATAACCTTACAGTATGATTTTTGTTGTTCATGAAGCATTTCCAGGAATGAAATTGTTAAATGCAGGTATATTTATTATTCATTTTGATATGTACAACATGCACATTATTTGTTTTCTCGGAATTGTATTTTTCACAAACTTTGGCTGACTCTAATTTTGTATACATGTAAATTAAAATTTCAAATATTCCATTAATAACAGTCTATTAAATCATTTTAGAATTATTTTATTTTTAGAATTTTGATTCTTGGTTTCAAGAAACTCATTACTCAATGAGTGATACAAACAGTCTTAATCTGTTTCTCACAGCAATTAAAAGGCTCATTAATTTCTGAGAACACACTGAGTTGCAGCATAATAGCATGATCTGATGTAATAATAGCATGATGGGATAGCATAATAGCATGATGGGATAGCATAATAGCATGATGGGATAGCATATTACCAGGGTGTGATGTCATAATACCAGAGAGTGATGTCATGATAGAAACAACCAAATGAAAATATGAATGAAGCATTCTGATTGGTTTAGTGATAAAAATTGGACCAATGAAACCAGTTAATTTAAAGCTCATTACATTCTTATAACACACTGAGGTTTTACTGGACATTGAGTAATAAGATTCTTGAAACAAAGAAACACAAAATTATAATATAAAAATAATTCTAAAATGATTTAATAGACTGTTTAATATATAAATTAGAAGGAAAAACAGTCGGAAGAAAAATGTTATGTTTACACAAAATAGCAACTTTAAAAGCTTGAAATATTATGTAGTAAGTTACAATATAAAGTTTATGTCCTGGGTACCAATATGTACATAGAATATGTTCTGGGTATACATATTGGTAAATATCGGTAGCCAGTACTATATGTACTATGTATATACACTGGTACGCAGAACATATTCTATGTACATACTGGTACATATTATACCCAGTACTATGTATACTGGGTACCAATATGTACATAGAATATGTTCTGGGTACCAATATGTACATAGAAAATGTTCTTTGTACCACTGAATATACATAGTATGTGGTTCTGGGTACCACTGGGTATACATAGTATATGTCATCAATAAATAGTATATTATATATTACCAATGCAAGAAAGTTACCAGATTTAAGAGCGGTTTTGATCTGGAGACTTAAATATTCACAATACAAAAACAGATCACATGGTATACGCTATAACACTACCTGTATAAGTGTATCCATGTAGCATGTACAATATAGACGTTGTGTCAAAAAGTTGAATAAATAACTATCTATATTTAGGTGTATTAACATGTATTTATTTATGAATTGACATTGAGATACGGTGCTTTTATACGGGTGTGAAAAATGTATGGGTAGTTTATAGTACTTAAAATCATTAACTTTAAACTACGCTGAAGTTTTTCATACTCCAGTAAAATCTCAAAATCAAATTGAATCTTTAAACATGCTTTTACCTTTTGATTTACAATAATAAAAGTATTTATATCGCTGAGATACAATTATACGATAGATTTGATACACGCCCACTTCCTCAATGTATTTCATCGAGAACTGAAGCGCAATTAGAAATATTAGTTGATTAAAAGTGTGTCAAGGAAATCTTTGTATTTAGTGTTTTAACTTAAGAGCTAGGTTCAGGTTTTATAACTTGGTACGGCTGTTTTCAGTTGAGAAAACCCTTCTCTTGCATAATGTATGATGTACCAATGCATGTGCACAACACATATTATATACTTTAAAGGGAATGTAGCGACACAGCCAAACCATCTTTATTATTGAGAGTTCTGACAAATTTGAATAAGGGTGAAAGAATTATCAAAATCGGATGATAAACAAAGAAGAGATGATTATTTGAAGTTTCTGTTGAAACGGATATGGAAGCAGCCATTTTGAGAGCTATGACATCACGGTTCTAAATGACCATATATGGAATATTTATAAGTACGAAAATTTACTGATTTATAGGGAAAAATTGACAGCAACTATATGAAAAATCATTTGCAGTGATTTTCTTTGTTTTAAATGATATTTATCAGTATTCCATATATGGTAATATGGAACTATGATGTCATAGTTCTCAAAATGGCGGCTCCCATATACGTTTTCACCTTTTTCCAAGTTTTTCAGGACTCTCAGTAATAGAGCTTGTTTGGCTGTGTCGTTACATTCTCTTTAATGTTATGAAATCATTTATGTTTACAGAGGATCTAGAACCAGTCTAAGTTCCGAGCCCCCGGCGTATAACCTGACTACAAGCAGGACGACTGCCACAGTGTCAAAGATCAAACTCCTTGAGGTAAATTTAATGAAAACGGGATAAAGGCTTTCTGTTAAAACATTCCCGTGACCCAGGAAGGCAATATAATAAACATCTAGGGGGTGAACCCTATTTTCCAAAATTTGGCTTTTTGAACTTGATTTTGCATCTGTGGGTTGGTGTTCAATTCTAAAAGTGCCTTCTTGGGGTCCCATGTATGTTTTAATCGAATAGCTCTTTTGTATAGCAGCTATATTTTATAAAAACAATGTTTAATTCAATAAAATTATATATAAAATGAAAAATATGTTTATATTCTACAAGCAACTATATATATTATTATTTTTTTCTAAAAACAAGCATTTATATTTTACAAGCAAATTTTTACTCCAATGTGATAGTTTGGTTTTGCGGATGTTTCTAAAACAAAATATTATTTTGGGATAAAAAAATATTGCAGTTTATGTTTGTCCAAACAATACAATGTTGCTGGTCGAATGTTGCTAGTCTTGAATTTTGAAAATTACTTTATAAAAAATCGACATTTCATAATAAGGTTAAAAGGACTAAACTCTTTCACCCCTTTCAACTGAAAAGAGAGTAGCATCCATTTTACAAATGCAGGAAGATAAAATATTTAAAGAAATGAAATGACAAACAAGAAGAGAAAAACAAATTCTTTACAGAATTTAGCTATAGGTAATCGACCTATTCCCCAGCTTTAACTCTTTGCTGGAGAATGGAAGGACTTTTAAACCTCACAGCTACACATATTATAATTTTTCAGATTTATTCTCCTAGAAACCCAGCATTACCTAAATTGACCATCAACTCAATTGTTGAGGTTTGAAGAGATTTGTGAGCCTTGCTTTATAAATATTGGTGATTGAGATATGATTTATTATTAATGCGCAATTAATATTTTAATATTAAGAAATGTTTAAAAAAAAATTACTATCATGCTATTCATGTATTCATGCCGTTATTAAAAAGATTGCTTCCCGGACTAGGTGTTGTAAGTACGAGGGTGATCGTCCATTCAGACACGTGAATTTTCCCTGGATTCTCCTATTTTCTCACATATCAAGACCGCTGTGATGAGAACCATTGAAAGTGATTCCCATAATCTATGTAACTTGTTTCATAATCAATGTAAAACATATAGTTAGTACTTTATTACAAATTTGGCTATTTGTCATAATTTATCTTGTGAACAGTTTAAAAGGTCAAATATATAAAAGCGTCCTTGCATCATACTCGCCTGCATCTTATAGGGTTGTACGCTTTCCAATATCAGACGATAAACATCAGAGTTATAGCCCTTGATTTTAACAGATTCAATAGCTATGGATGACGAAGAAAGTAAATGCCTCCGTCTTTGACATTATCATGGCCGTCTCATTATCATGTGGTCAACGTCCTCATTACAGAATGAATAAAACAAACACATATGTTTATGGAAATTGACTAGTTTATGAAACTTACAGTTTGAATTCACAGCTTATGTGTGTTTTGACAGTTTGGACTTACTGCTATCTTGCGTTTAATTAGCTGGCTAGGCTGTTTTCAACTTGGTACAATTGACAGTGTCAGATGTTAATGCTTGCTTAATCAGAACTTTGTAAGTCTTGATTTTTATTACGCATCCCAATTAACTGCTTTAGTACAACCCAACTATAAGGAGAGAAGAGTCCATTTTACAAATGTAGGTATGACGGGTTACACATACTTGCTGATCAGTTGCCTAATGCATTAGGATTGATACATTGTAGAACTAGAACTATCACTGACGGTAATGAATACACCTGCTTAAATTCAAAGTCAAACAAAGGGCCATAATTCAGTAATAAATTAGGCAGTCAACAATGGGTGATGTAGAGGGACATAAGGTCATCAGTTTTTATATGTATATGAAGTTTGCGAACAACCCATTCAAAACTGTTTGAGGAATGTAAGTAATAAAAATATGTTACGCAATGGGACGGGATGCGACGGGACAAAAATGTGTTATGGGACGGGATTCCTATTTATCATGTTGATTTGAATAATTCTGCCGAGAAACAGGGTGCTTGAGATAAAACCTTATCTCGGCAGTTACGTTCCTATCCCATCAGATGCGCCTATTCTGATGACGTCAGGGTATATTTGATGACGTCTGGGTATTTTTGAACGGAAAAAATGGGAAGAAAATGGAAAAAGGGTAAATTAAATGATTTTAAACGATCAACATGATAAATAGAATATCATGTTAGTGCCTGATCGTATCAAGTTTATCAGGTTCGTCATGAAATTATTTTTTTTATCAGCCTCACCTGATAAACTGGATGTGATCAGCAATGTAAATTGACCTGCTGTTTATTATACCCCCACTTTCACAAAGTGAAGTGGGGGCTATATAGGAATCATGTTGTCCATAACATCCTGTCGCGCCCATCACGTAACACATTTTTTGTCGCGTCCTGTAACACATTTTTATTACCTTCATTTCTCAGACAGTTTTGAATGGGCTGTTCCAAAACTTCATATACACATAACAACTGATAAAAAAAACATGGGTATTCATCACCTTCAGTAATAGTTCTAGCTTTTCTATGACAGAAGACAAAAATACTTCTAGTACAATAAAGAAAAAAAATTCACAAAAGAAAATACTATTTCAATATGTAAAATTATGTAATCTACTTGGGAATATTGATCATAACAGATCATCACACGGCAGAAAGTAATACCTAAATTTACAGTCGGGCATGGTCATTTGAATGTTATATTGTAAAACTGTTTTTATGTGCAGTTTGTGTGCATGTTTGCAAAGTATTAATGTTTGTAAAAGATACAACATAAATCATAACAGGATAAACCAGAAAAGCCCACATCGTACGGGTCTCGCAAACTGTACAAGGACAAGAAGCTTGACCTGATGTTGATGGAGGACAGCGACTCCGAGGACTCCGAACCCGAGGACGTGAAGGCCATGAAGAGTGAGCTCGACTTCAAGAAGGTCAAACACATGCCCGGCATGTATTACAAGGTGAGTCATTTATTAACTTGCCCCAGCTCTCGGTAACATTTCAATGGCTGGGATGTTAAAGACGCGTCTAAAACTTTCTTGCCTCTCACCGCTGCAGGTTCGAATCCCACTGGGAGCTCAACTAGTCAAGTGAAAAAGTATCAATTCTTACGGATCGTGGGAGGTATACGAAACTCTCCTATCATACTTTGTCGTCTGGCAGTTTGGTTACTTTAAATTGTCATTAGCTCTTCTGATCTGTGTCCATCATCTGTCCGTCTGTCTGTCCGTAAACTTTTTTTGTAGCGTCTACTCCTCTGAAACTACTGGATGGATTTTCATGAAACTTTACAGGAATGTTGCCCATGATGTCTAGTTGATATTAGCAAAAATTCACGTTGATGTGAAATCGAAGATGGCCACCAAATCTAAAAATAGATTTCTAAAAAACAAGTTTGTAGCGACTACTTCTTGAAAACTATGGGATATTGATATGGAACTTTTTCTGAAATGATCAGCATGACATGATGTTGGTCCTGGTCGAAAATTGTTTGGATTCGATGTTCAACATAGCTGCCAGCAGCCATCTTTGTTTACATAAAGTTATATAGTAAAAACTTGTAGCGACTACTTCCCTGAAACTACTTGACGGATTTCCATGAAACTTAACAGGACTATTGCTCTTGATATCTAATTGATCCTAGCAAAAATTCAGGTTGGCCGAAAATTTAAGATGGCAACCACGGCTAATAATAGATTTAAGAAAAACAAGTTTGTAGCAACTACTCCTTGAAAATTGCAAGTGATATTGATAAAAAAAAATCAGCATGACATGGTGTTGATCCTTGTAGAAAATTATTTTGATTCGACATTAAACATGGTTGCCAGTGGCCATATTTGTTTCAAAGATCTTCAAGATGGCCATGACAGCTAAAAGTAGATTTTAAAAAAACAAGTTTCTTGAAAACTATAAGTGATATTGATATGGGGCTTTCTCTGAAATGATCAGCATGGCATGATGTTGGTGCTTGTTGAAAGTTATTTAAATTTGACATTAAACATGGCAGCCAGCGACCATCTTTGTTTACATAGAGTTATATAGTAAAAACTTGTAGCGATTACACCTCTGAAAATACTTGACAGATTTTCATAAAACTTCACAGGAATGCTAATTTAGCTATCAAAACCTATCAGTAGAGCTTCAAGGTCATTGACATCTTGTTTTATTGATAGTTTTTATCTTCTTTCATTTTAGAAATACGAAAAGAACCCAATGGATGTGTATCATGACCAGCTGTTTTCAGTGATACCTAAGACTGCAATCACGGAACCAACGTACAAGACACGGAAACTGACACATCTGGAGGAATTAGAGACCCACACATTCTCTGTGCAGTAAGTCATGCCTTTATTGTTGAATCAGAATTTCTCAACACTGCCCTGGTTTTTTAGCTCTACTGGCCTAGGGCCAGCAGAGCTTATGGGATGGCGAGTTGTCTGTCATCCGTCCGTCCGTCGTCCGTCCGTCGTTAACTTTTGTCTTGTTACCGCAATAGGGCCTTCATTTTTCATCCGATCTTTACCAAACTTTAACAGGTTGTTAATATCAATGAAAGCTCGGACAAGTTCGAAAACCAGCCAGATCGGAATAATTTTACTGGAGTTATGGCCCTTGTTTTGCTGAAAAATGCCATATTAAGCCTTGTGAACACTCTATCACCTTCATTTATAATTTGATCTTTACCAAACTTGCACAGATTGTTAATATCAATGAAAGCTCAGACAGGTTCGAAAACCAGCCAAATTTGATCAGTAACACAGGAGTTATGGCCCTTGTTTTTTTTCTAAAAATTGCTATTTTCTGCCTTGTGAACGCTCTAGCACCTTCATTTATTATTTGATCGTGACCAAATTTGCACAGATTGTTAATTTCAATAAAAAACTCAAACAAGTCTGAAAACCAGCTTAATCGGATCATTAACACCGGAGTTATGGCCCTTGTTTTTTCTGAAAAATGCTATTTTCTGCCTCGTGAACACTCTAGGGCCTTCAATATTAATCGGATCTTTACTTAACTTTGCCAGTGTCTTTATATCAATGAACGCTCGAACAAGTTCAAAAACCGGCAAGATCGAAATAATTTCAAATGAGTAATGGCCCTTGTTTTGCTGGAAAATGCCATATTAAGCCTTGTGAACACTCTAGGACCTTCATTTATTATTTGATCTTTACCAAACTTGCACAGATTGTTAATATCAATGAAAGCTCGGACAAGTTCGAAAACCAGCTAGATCGTACCATTAACAGCGGTGTTATTGCCCTTGATTGAGTTAAAAATGCTATATTTTTCCTCGTTAGGCCACAAAAAATTAATTACCTGGTTCTCAGGCCACTTTTTCTGAGAAGAGATGCGGGCGGGCGCATTTTTTTTTACAATTTTACAGTGGTCAACAGAAATGCGGGCGATTTTATTTTATCCAAACTTTTAATTCCAGTACATGTTTTGATGCAAAATATCTTGAAATACATGTGCAATAACCAGTTGGATCAGCTCATCTCTATTGTCGATCATTACCTTATCATTTCTTCCCGACTTATGCTTCTTTCAATCACAATAAGTCTGTATGCATGATCGATTACACCAACTTTATTGCATGTTGTTGTGAGACTTTGTCGATTAGACGCTTGAATAAATGCCTGTTCTGTAGCACCTACTAGGTCCAAGCGTATCAAGCGTCTGACTCTCCTAGATTGGTACCCATACGACTGAAACACTCACAAGCTAGCGAGCAGAGCGGCAGATAGTCGGCCGCGCACCAGTCTACCCACAAGGGGATTCCCCTGAGGAAGTTGCATGTAAAAACCGGAACGAACTTGGATGCGGAACTATTTTTTCGAAATTTCGGTAGCACATTTCCAATTTTTATTTTATTACTTTTGAGATAAAATCGGCAATGCGGCACCAAACAAAGACATGCGGGCGGGCCTTAGAACCAGGTAATTATTTTTTTATGGCCTTAAGACTTTATTTTTTATCCGATCTTTACCAAACTTTATCAGATTGTTAATGTCAATAAAAGCTCGTCAAGTTCGAAAACCCGACAGATCGGACCAGTACCATTTTTTTTTTAAATTCCTTTTTTTGATTTTTTTTTTCAGCTCTATGTTGGACCAGTCGGACCAGAAACAGGAGTTATGGCTCTTGATTTAGTTAAAAAAGGCTATATTTTGCCTAGTTAATATGGTAGGGCCTTCATTATTCATCTGATCTTTACCAAACATTACCAGATTCTTTAGTTATGGCCCTTGATTTAGTTGATAAGCTGTATTTTGCTCAAAATTTTCAAAAAAGTGTAAATGGCAGTCTCTCGCTTCATTGATGTTATAAGAGCCATGTTAGCCAGTAGAGCGTCCACAGGCCCTCTTGGGCCTCTTGTTTAAGTGGTCCCTTACTGCATTCCAACATCTCTGTGCGTATAGTATTGCCTTACTTTGAAAATTAAAAACCTGCCCAAAGTTTAAGCAGGGCAGAACTCAGTTAATATTTCACTGATGGCGCACATAACATGTTTGTGTACACATAATTATGAATTTATTTCATACAACCACAAGCTCGTCTGAGTCATGCATGACACATATAACATGCTTGTGTACCAATAATTATGAATATATTGCAGACCTCCACTGGCTGGCCTGGGTCTTGCCTGGTGCACATAACTAGTTTTTGTGTACAAATAATTATGAATATATTTCAGGCCTCCACTGGCTGGCCTGGGTCATGCATGACACACATAACATGTTTGCGTGTACACATAATTATGAATATATTTCAGGCCTCCACTGGCTGGCCTGGGTCATGCATGACACACATAACATGTTTGCGTGTACACATAATTATGAATATATTTCAGGCCTCCACCAGCTGGCCTGGGTCATGCCTGGCAGACATAACATGTTTGAGTGTACACATAATTATGAATATATTTCAGGCCTCCACTAGCTGGCCTGGGTCATGCATGACACACATAACATGTTTGAGTGTACACATAATTATGAATATATTTCAGGCCTCCACTAGCTGGCCTGGGTCATGCATGACACACATAATATGTTAGAGTGTACACATAATTATGAATATATTTCAGGCCTCCACTAGCTGGCCTGAGTCATGCATGACACACATAACATGTTTGAGTGTACACATAATTATGAATATATTTCAGGCCTCCAATAGCTGGCCTGGGTCATGCATGACACACATAACATGTTTGAGTGTACACACATTTAAGAAAGTACATATATTTCAGTCCTCTGCTGGCTGGATGGGGTCATGGTACACATAACTTGTGTGTACAAATAATTATGGGTATTTTTCATACTACCACTGGCTGGCCTGGATCATGCATGGCACACATAACATTTACAAATAATTATGAATATATTGCAGGCCTCTGTTGGCTGGAATCATTCATGGCACACATAACAACCACTGGCTATGAATATATTTCAGGCCTCTACCAGCTGGCCTGGGTCATGCCTGGCACACATAACATGTTTGTATGTACACATAGTTATGAATATATTTCAGGCCTCCACTAGCTGGCCTGAGTAATGCATGACACACATAACAACCACTGGCTATGAATATATTTCAGGCCTCTACCAGCTGGCCTGGGTCATGCCTGGCACACATAACATGTTTGTATGTACACATAATTATGAATATATTTTAGGCCTCCACTAGCTGGCCTGAGTCATGCCTGGGTTGTGTGTACACATAATTATGAATATATTTTAGGCCTCCACTAGCTAGCCTGAGTCATGCCTTGGTTGTGTTTACACGTAATTATGAATATAGTTTAGGCCTCCACTAGCCGGCCTGAGTCGTACCTGGGTTGTGTGTACACATAATTATGAATACATTTCAGGCCTCCACTAGCTGGCCTGGGTCATGCCTGGCACACTTAACATGGTTGTGTGTACACATAATTATGAATATATTTCAGGTCTCCACTAGCTATCCTGAGTCATGCCTGGGTTGTGTTTACACGTAATTATGAATATATTTCAGGCCTCCACTAGCTGGCCTGGGTCATGCCTGGCACACATAATTATGAATATATTTTAGGCCTCCACTAGCTAGCCTGAGTCATTCCTGGGTTGTGTTTACACGTAATTATGAATATATTTCAGGCCTCCACTGGCTGGCATGGGTCGTCTGAAGGAGCCGGGTAACGAGAAGACACAGTACGTGGCGAGGCAGTTCCTGTCCGAGCTGGGATTGTCGCAGTGGCGGGGCAGGGAATTCTGGGCCATGCTGTTTATGCTCACCTTGGTTTTCTTCCTCAGGATCTATGTACACTACATGGGGCAGTGGTTCTACCTCAGCGCCATCGGTATACCCATAAATATGTAAGTGTTTTGTCTGACTGGCTACCTGTCTGTTCTCAGTTGTAATGTTACAGCTCATTCTAAAGCAAAGTAATACACTTGATAGAGTAAGCTTTAAGTTTTCTTTCTCATTGCACAAGAGCAAATCTGAAAAAAAAGTATGCATGTATGTTGTGCCATAACAACTTCAATTTATCAAGCTTTCTATACCAAGTTTCATTTCTTCTATTCACTGTCCAGTTAAGCAAAATATACTTTAATCGAAAAATGTTCAAGTATATTTGATATCAAAAGGAAAAACCTTTTAGTTTAATTTATTGATCATATATTCCATTCTACATGCTGGAAAGAGAGGACTCTTTATTAAACTTCATAGGCATTTGTTTTTATTTTTATCATTTTATACATTTTGTTTCATTCAGTTTGCAATGTTATATATTTTTAAATAAATTAAATTTAAACCAAAAGGGATTCAACTGCCTGGACTACAAGGGGACACTATCTCCTTCTTTGACAGTAAAATTCATTTACGTTTATGAAACAGTCTAATTATTTACATTTATGAAACAGTCAAATTCATTTACACTTATGAAACGGTCAAATTCATTTACATTTATGAAACAGTCAAATTTATTTACGCTTATGAACGAGTCAAATTAATTTACGTTTATGAAACAGTCAAATTCATTTACGCTTATGAACCAGTCAAATTCATTTATGCTTATGAACCAGTCAAATTCATTTATGTTTATGAAACAGTCAAATTAATTACGCTTATGAACCAGTCAAATTCATTTACGTTTATGAACCAGTCAAATTCATTTACATTTATGAACCAGTCAAATTCATTTATGCTTATGAACCAGTCAAATTTTTTTGTTTATGAAAGTCAAATTCATTTACATTTATGAACCAGTCAAATTAATTTACATTCATGAACCAGTCAAATTCATTTATGCTTATGAACCAGTCAAATTCATGTACGCTTATGAACCAGTCAATTTTTTACGTTTATGAAACAGTCAAATTCATTAACATCTACATGAACATGACCTATTCTACCACTTCAGGTTCAACTTCCTACCATACACCGTTGAGCTGAACTATCAAACAACACTGCTGTCAAGTGCCCAACAAATGGCCATTGTTATTCTTGGACCACTCATGAACCTAGGTTTTTTCATTTTATTGATCGGGTTTTGCCTCGCCGTACAATACTTTGTGACGAGATTCCCGGACTTTGGCTGCAAGTTTGTTATGGCGTATGGAATAATGACAATTCTGAACCCCTTCCTGATTCTGGCTGTGGACTGTGTACTTCTGGTAGGTAAATGTGTGGTGCTATGGGCATGACTTTGAGGTCATTTTTGTCTCGCCCATTCGAAGAAAAAAAAGAGACATAGGTGTTGCTTTTCCGGCATCGGCGGCAACATTCAAGTTTTGCATTTAGGTCATTTTCTCACAAACTGTATGCACTAGACCTTTCAAACTTTGCTTATAGTTGTATCATGGGTGGTACATCGCAACATGACAAAGGAAAATGTGAAAGTGACCTTGACCCTCCAAGCAAAGGGCAGATAACTAATTTTTAGGTTCAACTTTTGTGTTTAGGTCACTTTTTCACAAACTGTATGCACTAGACCTTTCAAACTTTGCTTATAGTTGTATCTTGGGTGGTACATGGCAACGTGACAAAGCAAATATGGAAGTGACCTTGACCGTCCAAGCAAAGGGCAGATAACTTACTAATTTTTAGGTTCAACTTTTGCGTTTAGGTCACTCTTTCACAGACTGTATACACTAGACCTTTAAAACTTTGCTTATAGTTGTATCCTGAGTGGTACATCGCAACGTGACAAAGCAAATGTGGAAGTGACCTTGACCCTCCAAGCAAGGGCAGATAACCTTATAATTTTTACCATCAACTGTGGCGTTTAGATCACTTTTTCACAAACTGTATGCACTAAGACCTTTCAAACTTTGCTTATAGTTGTATCTTTGAGTGGTACATTGCAACGTGACAAAGCAAATGTGGATGTGACCTTCACCATCCAAGCAAAGGGCAGATAACTTGAATTGTTACATTTACATCACTTTCTCATGAACTAGAAATATGCACTAGATGTTTTAAACCTAATTTATAACTTAATCTTTAGAAGAAAACATATTCTATTTTGACATAGTTGTCTTCGGTAGTGCATCTGTTTTTGGATGCCTAGATTTCATCTATGACCTTGACCTACTTTTTGGAGCTGATGACTTTTAGCTCTACTGGCCAAAGGCCTTCATTTTTTATCCGATCTTTACCAAACTCTACCAGATTGTTAATATCAATAAAAGCTCGCATGTGTTCGAAAACCAGCCGGATCGGACCAATAACAGAGGAGTTATTTCCCTTAATTTAGTTAAAAATGTTATATTTGCGTCTTTAATACGATAGGGCTTTCATTTTTCATTTGATCTTTACCAAACTTTACCAGATGTTTTGCCTTTTTTTTTATTATAAGTATATATATTTATTTTTTTAATAGATATATTTTTAGCTCTACTGATCAGAGATCAGCAGAGCTTATGCCGTGGTGCGGCGTCCGTCGTCCGTCTGTCCGTCTGGCCGTCTGTCCGTCTGTCCGTAAACTTTTATTTGTAGCGACTTCACAGCTGAAACTACTGGATGGATATTCATGAAACTTTACAGAAATGTTGCCCATAAAGTCTAGTTGATCCTAGCAAAAATTCATGTTGATGTGAAATCCAAGATGGCCGCCAAAGCTAAAAATAGAGTTTTAAAATACAAGTTTGTAGCGACTTCTTCTTGAAAACTATAAGTGATATTGATATGGGACTTTTTCTAAAATGATCAGCATGACATGATGTTGATCCTAGTCAAAAATCGTTTTGATTCAACGTTAAACATGGCTGCCAGCGGCCATCTTTGTTTACATAGAGTTATATAGTAAAAACTTGTAGCGACTATTTCTCATAAACTACTTGGCGGATTGTCATGAAACTTTACAGGAATGTTACTCTTGATGTCTAATTGATCCTAGAAAAATTTCAGGTCGGCCGGAAATTCAAGATGGCCGTCACAGCTAAAAATAGATTTTTAAAAAATAAGTTTGTAGCGACTACTTCTTGAAAACTATAAGTGATATTGATATGGGACTTCTTCTAAAATGATCAGCATTACATGATGTTGATCCTAGTCAAAAATCGTTTTGATTCAACGTTAAACATGGCTGCCAGCGGCCATCTTTGTTTACATAGAGTTATATAGTAAAAACTTGTAGCGACTACTCCTCTGAAACTACTTGGCGGATTGTCATGAAACTTTACAGGAATGTTGCTCTTGATGTCTAATTGATCCTATCAAAATTTCAGGTCGGCCGGAAATTCAAGATGGCCGTCATAGCTAAAAATAGATTTTTAAAAAATAAGTTTGTAGCGACTACTACTTGAAAACTATAAGTGATATTGATATGGGACTTTTTCTAAAATGATCAGCATGACATGATGTAGATCCTTGTGGAAAATTATTTTGATTCGACGTTAAACATGGCTGCCAGTGGCCATCTTTGGTTACATAGAGTTATATAGTAAAAACTTGTAGCGACTACTCCTCTGAAACTACTTGACGGATGTTCATGAAACTTCACAGGAATGTTGCTCTTGATGTCTAGTTGATCCTAGAAAAATTTCAGGTCGGCCGGAAATTCAAGATGGCCGCCACAGCTAAAAATAGATTTAAAATAAGTAAGTTTGTAGCGACTACTTCTTCAAAACAATAAGAGATATTGATATGGGACTTTTTCTAAAATGATCAGTATGACATGATGTTGGTCCTTGTCGAAAATCGTTTTGATTTGACCTTAAACATGGCTGCTTTGTTTACATAGAGTTATATAATGAAAACTTGTAGCGACTACTTCTTTGAAACTACCTGACGGATTTTCATGAAACTTCACAGGAATGTTGCTCTTAATGTCTTATTGATCTTAGCAAAATTTCAGGTCGGCCGGAAATTCAAGATGGCCGCCACGGTTAAAAATAGATTTTCAAAAAACAAGTCTGTAGCGACTACTTCCTAAAATCAAAATCAATCAGTAGAGCTTCAAGGTCATTGACCTCTTGTTGTTATTTTTGTTTTAATTATTTTTTTGAATTTTTTTTGAAATTTTCTTATTTCATTATTTTTTTTGTTTTAATGTAACGCCGAGTCAGCAGGAAGCATTTCTGTGTCTATTGCATTTTTTTTCCTGTTCGATTATTTTTAATGGAGTTTTTTCTTGTCGGCGCTACTCCTCCTAAACGCCTTGTTGAATTTCCACGAAACTTGGCAGGGAGCATTGGTAAGATGTCTAGTTGTGCATATCGTGCTTTTGTTCCAGTTTGCTGATTTATGACGGAGTTATGGCCCTTTGACATTTTTTACTATAAATTTCTTGTCGGCGCTACTCCTCCTAAACGGCTTGTTGGATTTCTACAAAATTTGGCAGGAAGCCTCAGTAGGATATATCTAGTTGTGCAAAGCATGGTATATCAATGTAATTTTGGACAAGTTTGAAAACTAGATCTAGATAGTAACGACAGGTTATGGCCCTTGATTTAATCCCCCCCACCCCCCACCCCCCCCCCCCCCCCCCCCCCCCCCCCAACCTTTTTATGAAATTTCATTCATAGAAGAAAGTGGGACAAATTAAAAAAATGCCCATGCCGGACTAGACACAGCAAACGTATTGCCCATGATTACCAGGTGAGCGATCTAAGGCCATCCTATCCTTGTTGTTTTTGCAATGTTTTAAAAAAACTACTGATGGGAATTTTATGTCGACAACCTTTGATTTAAGAGCAGTTTTAGCCAGTAGAGCATCCACAGGCCTCTTGTTTTTAATAGAATGGCATTTTGTTTTTAAACAAATGCACTTAAATGTCATCTCAGCAAGCTGCAAACTCAGCAAGCTGCAAACTCCATTGTTTTTAGTTACTAAAATGTTTACAAACTTTCATTTAAACATCATTGACCTTATATTTTTAAGTCCAGCCCCCGTTAGGCGAGACATGTGAATCCAAGGATTTCTTGTTATTGAGTAACATAGCCACGTAGCTAAAACTTTCTGGTCGTTCACTGCCGCGGGTTCCAATCACACAGGAGCTCGACTTGTCAAGTGAGAAAGTGTCATATCTTACGGATGGCGGGAGGTATACAGTACTCGTATTACCCAGGAAAAACGGAGTGGTCTACCTCGACCACAAAAAAACACTATTTAAAGAAACTCACTTTCATTAATGATGTCATGATTATTTTATAGCTATTCCGATCTTTACGGCCGTCCATCTGTAAACCTTTTTTATTGTGACGCCTCTAGAACTGCACACAACATTGATACGGGATCTACCAGGGTCATTCAATAAGTTCTGTCACTAACGCGTTTTAACAATTATGTGCTCGTTGTGAGTGTTGATGTTTGGTACCAAGTGAAAGAAAGTTTCAATACCATTCCATTGATGGTAAAAATAAATGATGTATCTTTTGTGTGACGAAAGTTATGGAACATTTAATACACATCACTTATACATACTGAGGCATTTTCGTCCTGAGATTTTTCAGGTACGTTAATTACTTTTTTAAAGGCCTGTTTCTCTTTAAGTACTTGTCGAAGACCTTTGAAATTTCTCATACATTACCAGTTATATCTGTGCATTACAAGATTCAGAATTTAAGCATAGTAGATAAAAAGGCCTTGTCTTAGAAATTAATATTTTAAGCTAACGTGTAAAATTAATTTAATGATAAATGGACATTAAATGGACTTCTGAAATAGCGTTTTTGGATGATCAATATTTTCACTAAACATTGTACAAAATTCTACAATAATGTGTTGAATATGAAATTTAAACACTGAAGGACTAGGATTTGTAAAAAAATATGAAAACATATCCATACTATGAAAATAATTACGACATTTAAAAGATATTATAACATTTCCGTAAACAAAATGAAGAAAATCAATGTTATTTCTGCTGAAATTAAGGGATATGCATTCACTCATATCTAGTTTGCAGCAAAACCTTTCTGAATTCTTCACAATCATTTTCATGGATTATGGGCGAAAAACAACAGATGGCATACAAGAAAATTTAAAAGCATAGAATTATTCAAATAATTTTTACAACGCTTTGTAACAAGGACATTTTCAGAGATGCCAGTATCCAAAAGGTGTGGTAGGAGGAGGTAATTCAGGGATATAATACCCGGACATTTTACATTTTTGTTGTGGAATTTAAGAGAGCGAACCCAGTAGTGCTATAAACACACTACTTTATCGCAGTGTAATATCCAGTTCAAAGGATATATGCCTAGTGACAGAACTTTTTGAAGCACCCTCGTATACCAAAGTGGTCAGCATTAATTAAACGTTATTTATAAATTAAATTTTGATCTGACTTTCAGATGGCCGCCAGTGATAATTTATGTCAGTTTCATAATTCGATTCAGTATGCAAACTTTACATAAATGCTATACAATATTTATATGGGTATCTACTAAAACTGGCATGCAGGACTAATATGAAACTTAGTTTGAAACATTGTTATTTCCAACTTCCAGAGATATCAAGACGACAGTGCCACGCCAACTGCGGACTTTGCCAAACTGTGGTACCATTTCAACCGTGTTGAAGGGTCTGGTCTATCAGGAGTTTTCATCACTGCCTTCCTGTACCTGGGATTCTGTTTCGTGACTGGAGCTTTCCTCTACATGTACTTCCTCAGGTGAGATTTGTATGCTTTGTAAAGAGCTTTTTGATTGGTTAATTAGATAAATGGATGTTTTCCAGAGGTGATTTGATAGGTAATGTGTGTTTTGATTGATTAGCAGTTGAATCAGATTATTTTCAAAGAGCTTTTTGGCAGAAAAATTAAATAGTTCTCTCTGCAGACAAGACTTTCTATAACAGTTGCTACATTTGATGTGTATTTTGTTAACTATTAAACTAAATGGTTGCTCTTTGTGGACAATGTTTGGTGGTGGTGGTGGTGGTGGTGGGGGTGGGGGTGGGG
>JAWPHD010022474.1:0-24970 GCA_037043455.1 Cyrtodaria siliqua | reverse complement strand
CTTACACGCAAACCTTGATGTGGGACGCCAACGCCGATGCCGACGCCGACACCAACGCCGACGCCGATGCCGGAGTGATTACATAAGCTCTCTTATTCTTCGAATAGTCGTGCTAAAAATATGCATTAGGTCAAACGGAAGTTTTTTCCTACTTTCACTTTCGTTATAGATATCACGTAGATAAATCAGCAAGCTCATTTTTCTGTGTTGGAAATTATTAGCACAGTTTAGGCCTAAATCTGGAAGGTATGTATTTTTGTTTCTGTTAATATCTTTTTGAGATGCCAATTCTTCGAATAATTATCGAAAATTAGCCAATGTCGAAGCAGATCTTGGATATAATGACAAACATGCTTCAAAACAAAAACACACCATTCCGTTATCGATCTCAGATTCATTCAAAACAAACATGGCATTTTGAAATAAAAGCGGAAGCACACCGATGCATTACGACATGCGTCGATAGTCTCTTTGCTCATCAAACAACGCCATCAAATTTGCCATAATCTTTTAATTGCCCTACTTGATTACAAATTGGTAAGATTGAATCGCCATTGTTGCACTTTACCACGTGGTAGTGAATGAGAGTTGTTTCATTGGCTGATAAAAATACATGGGTTATTTGATTGGATAATATGGATACAGTACTAGGTCAAGTGTTGCTTCATGATTTTTAATTATTGAACAAAAGATTACCTCGGATCACTACGACACACCGACCGAAATACAAAGTGACAACACCATCTCGGTAACTGATTTACACATTGATATTATTTCACACTAATCTGGTGCGTGATTTACTTCCTGCATAGAGGGGCTTGTTAAAAATGTATATTTCACACAGTATACAAATCCTAAACACTGCACGTCTTAATTCAAGATTGGCATCCCAAACCTTCCTCGGCCAATCAAATTCTGATAAACTGTGAAGTGCGAGGGATTAAACAATCACGAACAACACAGGTGAGTTTTACGACACTTATCAGTAATTGCTCGCGGCAAAAGCAATGGGTGGTTAATTCCTACGCAATTATCGGCAAACTTCACAGTCAAGGCAAATTTTCCCTTGATTGTTTATCTAATGCTGAAACGTCCTTCGGGCAAGTGACGGACAACCAGATTTACGAAGGTCACCTGCCCGCACCCAAAATCCACTTGCCCGGGGCTTCGGGCAACCATATTTCCGGAGCCCTGTTAATATCAAGTTCATGTTTAACATAACATTAATGGAGAATGGCCTCGGCACAAGGCAAAAATAGTGAAACATACTACTGAGTACTTCCAAGATTGAAAACACATTTTTAATAGTGTTTCTTACTTTCAGCAATTTTTTTTTTTTTTTTTTTTTTTGAAGAAATAGCAATTACCGGGGCGGCATAAAAAACGGGGATGGGCGGGGATGAGAATCTAGCAATTAATTTATTATGGCCTAAGTCATAATTAATCTTACAGCTTTCATAGATTCATTCCACTCTCCATGTCCCTTCTGTAGTTCCTTGACTGTATGCATACTGCACTATGTCTCCAACTGACAACGCCTGAACCTGAATATAAATACATCCAAATTAAATAAACATATAAACAGCATCTGACGACACATTTTCTAACAGTTTTATTGCAAGTATAGCAAAATATGCTCAGATATTTACAGTTCACTCATACATACATCAAGCTTTAATAGAGAATGGCTGCAGTCTTGAGATAATGAAATGCTATCTTAAAACTAGGAATGAGTCCACTTTTAATTCGCATATTAATAAGGGATATTTTACTATTCTAAGGGACATAACTCTGGAACTATTGAGGAGATGGGGCCAGTGACAATCTAGCAGTGACAGTGACAAGGCCATGGTGATTATAACACAATGCAGTGCATATGACATGTTTACTGTATAACAAACGATAAACACACAAATGTTCTGAACCCAGATGTTCACCTGAGCTACCTTTTTCAGAGCCCCTGGATGGAACATCCATCTATTTAAAATAGCCGTCATACTGGACGCGTACATCCCCACGCTCCGTTATACGATGGACCGTTCCCACTATACCCACATACTAAAATGAAGACGGTAAAATAATTAAAAGACAGACTGGCTGAATGCTATATTTAATTCCCTAAATTGAAGAAAAAATAGCTATTTATCTTAATAAAGTGCCACTTTTTTTCTTGAGAAGGAAATTTTCTTTTAATATTACTTAAGTACTGTACTGTTTGCAGGAAACACGAGTGAATGATTCCTAAACTTCAGTGACATTTAATTAAGGAATTATAGTTTTATAACCATGCATCTGATCGCTGATCTGAGTTTAATTATTAACTAACTTCTCCAATGATTGATTTACAATTTAACAACAAGCAGCATTTAAAACACAATAAATCACTGTAGACAATCACTCCATTTTCCAAAAAATTGAATTGCTACAAAAGACACCATTAATGCTCTTTAATAGTCATTTCCGTATCCTTCTGAATGCAATAAACCACTGGAGTATAAACAAACAACAGTTGTAGACTACACGAAAAGGAACTAAATGTGGCAATGCCATGCATATTGAGAAAAATAATGTTGGTATTTAAAACTAGAAAATTTGTCCTATAAAATATGTCCACACAGATGCCCCGATATTCATTTTGGATAGGAAGACTGCAGTATCAGTGAAGCACTCATCTTTTAGCTTATTTTAATTACCAGCTAGCATATTATAGCATATTACCATAGCACCTACCATCCTTACCTCAGCCATTCTATGATTCCAGCCCCTACCTTCTTTATCACAGCCATTCTAGGGTTCCAGCCCCTACCATCCTTACCTCAGCCATTCTAGGGTTCCAGCCCCTACCATCCTTACCTCAGCCATTCTAGGGTTCCAGCCCCTACCATCCTTACTTCAGCTATCCTGTTGTTCCAACCCTACCATCCTTACCTCAGCCACTCTAGGGTTACAGTCCCTACCATCCTTACTTCAGCCATTTTAGAGCTCCAGCCCCATGCCCTTCATTGCATCATGGTTACCTCAGCCATTCTAGGGTTCCAGCCCCCATGCCCTTCCTACACCACTCTTACCTCAGCCATTCTAGGGTTCCAGCCCTCATGTCCGTCCTGCATCATCCTGAGAATATCCACCTCAAGATCGACCTTGACCTTATCCTTGACCTTGAACTGATGTGTTATGCCCGGCAGTAACGCCACTTCAGGGAACTCTCCTGCAGTTAGGTAATATATAACTATAATGAATGTGTATTTGTCAGTTTAGGTTGCATTGTACCCTCGAGTTGTCACAACTGAATTCTTCCAACAACTGATGCATTATGCCTGTCAGGGTTGTGCCTTTGTGTGTACTACAAATGTTGTAGTCACCTCACCCATTTAGGAAATTCTCAAGGAAAATAGAGCATTTGTATGTAATCAACTAAAAACTACCATACTTTTCACACAAATACAATGCCATGGCCTACATGTCGAGCGCTATTACCGTATTCCTCGGCATATAGCGCGCACTTTTTTACCCCTGATTCTGTGGCTGAAGTTGGGGTGCGCGGTTTAAGCAACAAGTAATGTTTTAATCTTTTTTTTTCAGCCAAGACAAGAAGTTTTATGGGTTTCAAAAAGTCGCAAGACCGGCCGTTTACCAGAGAGATTGAATCGAACAAAAGTTGGCTTGTTTCTATTGTTTCAATAAAATGCGTTGTATTCTATATGCTTATTATCAATAAAAATAATAAAATCAAACTTTAACATGTTTTATGTTGATTATTGTTGAGAAAATACCATTGAAATGTTGAAAAATATCATTGTTTACATCAATCGGCAAAGTGAAATGATAACAAAGCTGCGGTTTCCGTTTTACGTAGACGGGTTTACAAACCCTTGAATAGAATAGAATAGAATATTATGTTTTCTTCCTAACGACGACTACCTTGTATTGATTTACCGCACATATTTGTTTGTTAAAGTCGATTCTGGATTTTGACAATGTCGAATCTTGATTATTCATAAAGGGTGACTGGGAAAATGTGTGAAGTGTTTGGTTTTTGCTAATCTGACTGCAAAAAACGATGACTATGGTGATTATTAAACAAACATGTAACAATACATGTACACAGAAAAATGTCAATTCCTTAATTGTCCTTGATTACTTCAGAAGTTTGAGTAGGTGCTGACAGGATGTGTTAGGAAAATGCGTTTAATAGGTGATGCCACAAGACAATGCATCTCATTTCGAGAAACCTCTAAAACTGTCAACACCTTCAAATTGTCAACACCTTCAAATTGACAAGCAAGAGTTAATAACCTGGAAATAACACCAGTCATACAACACCAGATCAATATAATTTATTTAATATGATCGTAATAAAAGTTGAACACGGGCGTGGGGATTTTTATTTTATTGAAACTTGAGTAAACAACAAAAGTACACTCAACAGCACACGTTTATTTACATTTGAGTAAAAAATCACAGTCTAACATGCAGCTTGTTTTAGCCAATCAAAATTCGCTTTACATTTCCTCTTTGGTCAATGATTCAAAATGGCGCTCTGCATGCAGCTGTCCTGAAATTGAAAACATGTTTTTTATGCGCGGTTTACGCTACAATACATAACAAAAAGGTTTTTTTCAAGGATTTCAGGCCCAAAGTCGGGGTGCGCGTTATAAGCGCATGCGCGCTATACGCCGACAAATACGGTATAAAGGTCCAGATTTGTATTTGATCAACACCAATGTCAATTCAAAGAGATATTGAATTAATGTCCTTAACAATGGGGTATACATCTCAAAGCGGAGACCGGATGTGACCTGTATTTCGGCAAAAGTAGGTCACAGTGACGCAAAGTGTTGCACATGATATTAGATGCATATAAGGAACATTCTATCGAAGTCTGGTGAAACTCCGGCGAGGAAGAATTAAGATACGCATGTTGTTGTGGAGACCGGACGTCACCTATATTTCGTTGAAAGTAAGTCACAGCAACCCGAAATTGTGCAGATGATGTTGGATGCATATAAGGAACATTCTGGTGGAGTTTGATGAAAATCCTATGAGAAAAAAGCAAGATATGCATGTCGTAGCGGAGACTGGACGTCGCCTACATTTCGTCAAAAGTAGGAAAAGGAAAATCAGACGTATGAACAGACTAACAGACTTAATGACACAGATACACTCGGACAACATTGTGATCGCTTGGTCGAGATCCGTAAACGGGCTCGACAAAAATTCTTCGAACAGCGAATCTGAGATAAAAGTTTTATAAAAATTTAATTCATATTGCTATTGACCAAGGCTGCATCACAGCTCCCCAACATGGCAGAAAATATTACAATGAAAAATGTCTCTATGGTGAGAATAGTCGTACATGAAACTTTGGCAGAAGACATTGCATTAAGCATGTAGTGAAGGGTAGTGGTCGACTCGCAGAGTACAACATTTTCTGGGGATGGGAATGGGTGGAGAGTATATCAAAGATATATCAAATTGGGACACAGTAGATGTATCACTAGCACTCACCTAACACAGGTAGATGGTCCCTGTAGTAGTATCCTCCACTCGCCTGCTGAATGTACTTCAGGTCCACCTTTCCATTGTGCCCCACCCGGTACACATTTGTGGATCCCGAGGACCAGGTCACCGCGGCAACACTCCGTCCTGACTTAGAATCTCAGCCTCTAATGTCTGTGACCTTGCCAACCTTTCCTTCCCTGCCTGAAACAGTAGCCAATTAAAGTTTAGGAAGTTGACAAAGCAGGATTTGCAGGTTGTTTTTGTAAAATTCATACCAATTATTGTAATAACGTTTTTAAGAAATGACTAAAAAGCATGGTCCAGTGGCAGAGCTTTGGACTCTAAAACGAAAGGTCGTGGGTTCCATTCTCGTCTTGGCCATGTTATATATCCTTGAGCAAGATAATTAATCCACATTGCTTAGTACTGGTTCTACACAGGAAGCCACCGAGAGTGATAAGTTGCAAGAACTGGTTTCATAATTGATGTAAAAGAAATATGTTTAAGCTAATATAAATATAGATACGCCAAATCATTATACAATAACAAGAAATCCGTGGATTCACGTCTCGCCTAACGGGGGCTGGACTTTAAAAATAAAAAGGTCAATGATTGATGCTTAAATGAAAGTTTGTAAACATTTTAGTAACTAAAAACAATCGAGTTTGCCGTTTGTTTAGATGACATTTAAGTGCATTTGTTTAAAAAACAAAATGCCACTCTACTAAAAACAAGAGGCCGAAGAGGGCCTGTGGATGCTCTACTGGCTAAAACGGCTCTTATATCAAAGGTTGTCGACATAAAATTCCCATCAGTAGTTTTTTTAAAACATCGCGAAAACAACAGGGATAGGATGGCCTTAGATCGCTCACCTGGTAATCATGGGCAATAAGTCTGCTGTGTCTAGTCTCGCATGGGCATTTTTTAATTTGTCCCACTTTAGTCTATGAATGAAATTTCATAAAATGCATGTGGGGGTGGGGTGGGGATGGGGGCGGGGGTTATATTAACATTCTGAACAAATATGGTACAGATCAGATAAAAATTGAAGTTACTTCAGATTTAACAAAGGAAAATACAATATAGCATTTTTCAACAAATCAAGGGCCATACCCTGTCATTACTAACTAGATCTAGCTGGTTTTCGAACATGTCCACAATTTCATTGATATACTATGCTTTGCACAAGTAGGCATCATATTGAGGTTTCCTGTCAAATTTTGTAGAAATCCACCAAGCCGTTTAGGAGTAGCGCCGACAAGAAATTTAAAGTAAAAATGTCAAAGTGCCATAACTCTGTCAAAAATCATCAAACAGGAACAAAAGCGCAAGCAATATGCACAACTAGACATCTTACCGATGCTTCCTGCCAAGTTTGGTTGAAATGTAACAAGGCTTTTAGGAGGAGTAGCGCCCACAAGAAATTTGCAATAGGCACAGCAATGCTTCCTGCCAACATGGCGTTAACACCAAAAAAAATAAAAAATAAAAAAAAAAATAGGAAAATTAAAAAAAAATCAAAATTAAAACAAACAAAACAAGAGGTCAATGACCTTGAAGCTCTACTGATAGATTCTGATAGCTAGATCACCATTCCTGTGAAGTTTCATAAAAATCTGTCAAGTAGTTTACTATATAACTCTAGGTAAACAAAGATGGTCACTGGCAGCCATGTTTAATGTCGAATCAGAATAATTTTCGACAAGGATCAACATCTTGTCATGCTGATCATTTCAGAAAAAGTCCCATATCAATATCACTTACAATTTTCAAGTAGTAGTCGCTAAAAACTTGTTTTTAAAATCTATGTTTAGCCATGGTGGCCATCTTGAATTTCCGGCCGACCTGAAATTGTGCTAGGATCAACTAGACATCAAGAGCAACATTCCTGTGAAGTTTCATGAAAATCCGTCAAGTAGTTTCAAAGGAGTAGTCGCTACAAATGTTTACTATACAAACTCTATGTAAACAAAGATGGCCACTGGCGCCCATGTTTAATGTTGAATCAAAATAATTTTCGACAAGGATCAACATCATGTCAGACTGATCATTTTAAAAAAAGTCCCATATCAATATCACTTACAGTTTTCAAGAAGTAGTCGCTACAAACTTATTTTTTAAAAATCTGTTTTTAGCCATGGTGGCCATCTTGAATTTTCGGCCGACCTTAAAAAGTTCTAGGATCAATTAGACATCAAGAGCAACATTCCTGTGAAGTTTCATAAAATTTCGTCAAGTACTTTCAGAGGAGTAGTCGCTACAAGTTTTTACTATCTAAATCTATGTAAACAAAGATGGCCGCTAATGTCATGTTTAAAGATGCATCGAAATAAATTTCGACAAAATCAACATCATGTCATGCTGATCATTTTAGAAAATGTCCCATATCAATATCACATACAGTTTTCAAGAAGTAGTCGCTACAAATTTATTTATTTTAAATCTATTTTTAGCCGTGGTGGCCATCTTGAATTTCCGGCCAGCCTGAAATTTTTCGAGGATCAACTAGACATTAAGAACAACATTCCTGTGAAGTTTCATGAATATCCGTCAAGTAGTTTCAGAAGAGTAGTCGCTACAAATTTTTACTATATAAATCTATGTAAACAAAGATGGCCGCTAGTGGCCATGTTTAAAGTCACATCGAAATAAATTTCGACAAGGATCAACATCATGTCATGCTGATCATTTTAAAAAATGTCCCATATCAATATCACTTACAGTTTTCAAGAAGTTGTCGCTACAAATTTTGCTAGGATCAATTAGACATCAAAAGAGCAACATTCCTGTAAAGTTTCATGAAAATCCGCCAAGTAGTTTCAGAGGAGTAGTCGCTACAAGTTTTTACTATATAACTCTATGTAAACAAAGATGGCCACTGGCAGCCATGTTTAACGTCGAATCAAAACAATTTTTAACAATGACCAACATCATGTCATGCTGATCATTTTAGAAAAAGTCCCATATCAATATCACTTATAGTTTTCAAGAAGTAGTCGCTACAAACTTGTATTTTTAAAAATCTATTTTTAGATTTGGTGGCCATCTTGGATTTTACATCAACATGAATTTTTGCTAGGATCAACTAGACTTCATGGGCAACAATTCTGTAAAGTTTCATGAATATCCGTCCAGTAGTTTCAGAGGAGCAGTCACTACAAACAAAAGTTTACGGACGGACAGACAGACCGACGACGGACGCTGCACAACGGCATAAGCTCTGCTGATCTCTGATCAGTTGAGCTAAAAATTAAAAATTAAAAAATAAAAAAATAAAAATATATATATATATATATATACTAATAATAAAAGAAAAAGAAGGCAACATATGGTATAGTTTGGTAAAGATCAGATGAAAAATGAAAGCCCTATCGTATGAACGAGGCAAAATATAGCATTTTTAACTAAAACTCAACGGCCATAACTCCGCTATTATTGGGTCGATCTGGCTAGTTTTCGGACTCGTGCGAGCTTTCATTGATATTAACAATGTGGTAAAGTTTGGTAAAGATCAGATGAAAAATAAAGGCCTTTGGCCAGTAGAGCTAAAAATCAGCTCCAAAGTAGGTCAAGGTCAAAGATGAAATTCAGGCATCCAAAAAAAAGATGCACTACCGAAGACACAACTATGTCAAAATAGAATATGTTTTCTTCCAAAGATTAAGCTATAAATTAGGTTTAAAACATCTTGTGCATAATTCTAGTTCACGAGAAAGTGATGTAAATGTAACAAAGTTATCTGCCCTTTGCTTGCATGGTGAAGGTCATATCCACATTTGCTTTGTCACGTTGCAATGTACCACCCAAGATACAACTATAAGCAAGGTTTGAAAGGTCTAGTGCATACAGTTTGTGAAAGTGACCTAAAGTGAAAGTGACCTAAACGCAAAAGTTGAACCTAAACAACACCTATGTCTCTTTTTTTCTTTGAAAAGGCGAGACAAAAACCACGTTTCCTCAACAGCTAGAGTTTTGATTAACGGGTTTTGTAGTTTTATTTTTCCGTTATTTGGAGGGTTATTTCTTTAAACAGAATTGAAAACACAAATGAGACAAATTACTCAAAACCAGAGACTAATCACACATAGTGCACCAGATTCTTCCAACATACTCACCATCTTGATTACCCCAGTCCCAGTCTGGGCCGCGGACAACGCGAGCCCCGGCAAAGTTACCCCATGATTGTATCTTACACTGTCAAGTCTTTTTGGCACTTTGACACTGAAGTAAAACAAGAAATACATTATATAAGCAGTGTTATACCTGACTTTGAAATAGCCACTTGCCCGGATTAATTTTCGTTGTCGTGGGATTTTTTTTTCTTCAAAAAATTCCACTTCCCGAGACTAACATTTTGCAAAGACTTGTCACACTTGTCCCTGGCATCGGGCTATCGGATTTGTACAGCCCTGATAATGCATGCATACCGGTACCTTATTTATTTTGAGAAATATTCTTAAACACTACCAATCAAATAGATGTGTTTTTTCAGTGGCTTTCGGAAGTATAAATATTCGTCACTCTTTAAGTGAACCAATCTGCATTTTTGCTCTGTGCTACAATGGTTTCCCCGACCCTATAAACTCAATCCATTTTTATTTTAACCACATTGTATGTTAAACACAATATAAACCTTCTACCCTTTTGAGGAGGCGGTGTCGTAGCTCTGGAAGGAGTGGCCCAGATCATGCTTGTCTGCCATGTAACACAGAGTGCAGAGGTCAAAGTCATGGCATTTAGTACACTACCATCGCATACCACGAATGCCTTGGGTCTTACAGTCATCACAGATTATATTCTGGTGTTTTATACCTGTTATTATAAGAAAAACAATATTTAATGGGTGTTGTCACAGCATGTAATGTGTGTTGATGTCTGATACTTAATGGGTGTTGATGTCTGATATTTAATGGGTTTTATGCTTGATATTAATGGGTGTTGATGTCTGATATTTATTGGGTTTTATGGTCGATATTAATGGGTGCTGATGTCGGATATTTAATGGGGTTTATGCTCGATATTAATGGGTGTTGATGTCCGATGTTTAATGGGTTTATGCTCGATATTAATGGGTGTTGATGCCTGATATTTAATGGGTTTTGTGCTCGATATTAATGGGTGTTGATGTCTGATATTTAATGGGTTTTATGCTCGATATTAATGGGTGCTGATGTCAGATATATTAAGGATTTTATGTTAGATATAATGGCTGTTGATTTCCAGTATTTTCAATTTTCTAAATGAGTGTTGATGTCTGATACTTAATGGGTTTTTGTTTAGTGTGTGATATTTAATGGGGTTTATGTTCGATACTGATTGGGGTTGATGTCTGATACTTAAAGGTTGTTATTTTTTTTATATTTTATGGGTATTGATGTTTGACATGTAATGGGTGTTTTGATATCCAAATGGGTATTGATGTTTGACTCATATGGGTGGCACCATGCTGATATCTTATATTTAATGGGTGTTGATGTCTGACTTTTTATGGGTGCTGATATCTTATATTTAATGGGTGTTGATGAGCAATACTTATAAAAAGTGTTGTCTGATATTTGATGGTCGCTGATGTCCGACACTTACAAGTAATGTGTGTTGATGTAAAAAGTAAATAAGTGTTAATGGGTGATGTATGCCACTTATCTGATATTTAATGAGAGCTGATGTCTGATAATTAATGGGTGCTGATATCTGACAGGTACTGAGGCATGGTATGTAATGGGTGTTGATGCTTTTATATTAAAAAATATTTTTATTTAATGGGAGTTGAAGTCTGATAGTTAATGGGTGTTGATATGGGTGTTGATGTCTAATATTTAATGTGTGATGTCTGATATTTAATGGGTGTTGACGTCCGATATTTAATGGGTGTTGACATCTGATATTTACTGGGTGTTGATGTCTAATATTTACTGGGTGTTGATGTCCGATATTTAATGGGTGTTGATGTCCGATATTTAATGGGTGTTGACATCTGATATTTAATGGGTGTTGATGTCTGATATTTAATGGGTGTTGACGACTGATATTTAATGGGTGTTGACATCTTTACTATGTTTATTATATAACTCAATGATACACTATTGAAAGCCATGTAACAAAAGAAGACTGGTCCAGTTAAGCCACCTGAATGACAACCACATACCGTCTTTAAATAATGTAAAATGTCAATTCACTGTAAAATAACAACAGGAATCATTTTTCTGTAAAATCTGTTAAAGCAGCCCTGGAAAGTACATTTTTGTTTACCTGAAAACTGGTTTACCTGAAAACTGGACATTGTTGACATAATACTGACTTTGTTTACCTGACATTGATACTGATTTAGCATTTATTGTGTAATCACCAATAGATTTATCAGCAAAAATCAAATAAAACGCAAAGTCAAATAGGGACAAGAAACCCAGGGTCAATATTAGAGTACAACTGTAAGAATTAAAACAGATGTTGGAGCTCTATTTATAAACTGACATATTCTCTTACCAATAGCAGCATTGTCAAAAATCCTCAAATCGTACGTGCCCTGGTACCCAACCGTAGTTGGTCCTTGACCCTGAATCCCACTGGACAATGACTGTCTTGTCTGGTGAGGTTGTACTACCCGGTTTGCCAATCTCCACGACAGTCCCCACATGACCCTCACCATCGTCCTGGTTACCCCATTTCCAGTCAGGACCTCGCACAGCGCGGAGACCAACTTCCATAATTATCGTGAGCTCACCTCATTAACCTGAAATATAAATACAAGCAGCAAAGTTGTATTGGGTTTGTGCTGATGCATGAACATGCCTAAAATTGATTTCTTTCTCAGCTAAAGTATATTCCACACTGTTAAAAATCAGCAAAATGAGGGACCATGGTGAGCCAGTGGATAGCATGCTCTGATGCTGAATCTGGAAGAAACAAGGGTTTGAGTTTCACTGGGTTACTTCGATGTATCTTCAGGCAAGGCACTTCACATAGCCTCGTCGGTCGGATGGGGACGTAAACCTTAGTCTATCAACCAATTACGTTATAAGAACAATAGGCATCTGTTCGACAGGAAGAGTAAAGCAGGGTTCTCAGATTCCTATGTATCCTACCCCTCCTTTTTTGGGCATATCTAATATACTGTACAATCTCTAATAAACGCCCCTCCCCTAATAAATGCCCCCCACCCCACCACCATCTTTTCAGACTGACCAAAAGATGCAAGTTAATCTGTTTCATTCACAATGGAACACACAAAATCACTAGAAAACTTAAAATCTGATGCATTGATTTATTGACATGATGTCTTTGGCTTTCTTGGTAAAGAAAATCATTAAATATTGTCCGACTTGAAAGTTAAATTATGTATTTATGATCTCAAATAAACGCCGGGGAGTTGATAAGGGATTATACGGTAACCTTATAAGTACATGTACACTATTGTTGATGAGCATTTAAACAACAATTCAATCATCAAAATCATACAAGTAGCACTGTACTATAAACACCATTTTTTAAAAAAAAGAGAAGTTTTACATGTACCTCCACTCACATCTTACTGGAATTATTTCTACCAAAGCCATATGCAAAACAAAATGTCCATTTCAAAAGCACTGCTTGTTGCACCATCTACTATAAACGATTTTAATCCATCTTTACTAAATAGTTGCCACAGACAGATTAGAAAATTTTCTAAAGAAGTCGCAAACAACATTCCTCTACAAAATGTTGAAGTCAGCCGACATCCTCAAACACAAATCAATCTGATTATAGGCACATCCCATTTGGCATCTACTATTGACATAAGAAGAGATTTTATTCTTGCCGTTTGTTTTGTCTGGAGTTGGCGCAATATTTTCACGTTCATTGACTTTGAATTTTGATTGTCAATAAAACAAATCAATTTTATGCAGACAGTGTGGATCTTCAAAATAACAGTTTCTTAAGAACTTATATTTAGATCTAATACAACTGAAAACCACAAAAATCATTAACAGATAAGGCGATCTATTGGGATCACTCTTCGTCCATCATCATTAAGTTTTGCTTCAAACGACCTTCTCAGAAACCGCTTGGCCAATTTTGACCAAACTTCACATAGATGATCCTTAGATGAATGCTTTTTAGATTTGTAAAAATTAGGTTAGAGCGACATCCAAGATGGCCATGGCATTTTTACCATTTATGGTCGAAAAATAAAAAATCTTCTTCTCAAGACCCACAGGACAGATTTCGGCAGTTTTTCTTTTAAAATGATTGCCAAAATCTAGACTATTAAATTTGCTCAAGTGAAGTCTCAGTGGTCAAAATTGGCCTGGCTCCAGGGGTCCAAAGTTTGTATTCTTATATGTGGGGGGAGGGGGAATCATTTCTGTATGATAAATAGATGTAGTTAACAATATATATAAACGGAAAGTGAAAAACATACCATTCACATCACAAGCTACAGACATGTTGATTTCAGGTTTAACACGTTTGTTTTTTCTTTAAAAAAAGTGTTTTTTTAAATGTATTAACATGATAATTAAAGGCAGATTATGTTCCATAATGGAAATGACACGAACTTCACTGTGTATAATTGGGTGTATATAATTGTATAATATTACCATCAATTACATCTTATTTCAAAGAACTTGTTTTAAACTCATCTTCTATTTTATATATTTTAGTTTTCGACCAATAGGTATGTTTAACTTTAAGTTCACCAAATATTGAATAATTTGAATGTTTATTTAACAGCTCATCAACACATCGGTTAATTGGCGCCACCCCAGAGAAAGATTATGGATACATAGGAACCAGGGAGCCATGCCCTGCTCTTACTAACAAATAGATTCTTATGGTTCTTTAACATGCTCGGAGGATAGACTTGGGTCCTGTTTTCAAGTCCACCATGCTATTCACTGTGCCGTGCCAGTCTCTGGGATCAGGTAATGGATGGAATAATTTGGCATACACCGCTTGTCACACAAACGGAACGGTCCTAATTCAAAGAAAGAACAATCCATTATATATATGTAGGGGTAAAGGGTTAATGTCACATATGTAATACTTTCATATGTCAATAGTGTGCACAATATAAAACAAGGCAGCTAAAGAAAAAAAAAATCTACCATGTGCCTATATACATATATATATCCATCAAAGAATACAATTGAAACAGTTGAAAATGTTCACACACTTCATCTAAAAGACAAAACATGTATGCAGACACACCAAATCTATGAATACTATGTAACTGTACCAAAGTTAAACCCCATCGTTAGGTAGAGCTACAGTCATTATGTATACGCCTAAGCCATTTAGTGTTTCGTCTGCTTCAAGATAAAGGTTTCAGCACTCTGACCAATCACTGATCTTATTTTTACAGGTACAGCCATTAATAGATGCACCAAATTCAAAATTTGACAGTTAGGAATAAATGTTTTGTTCTAGAAAGTATGGAAAATAAATACATTATATAATTATTTTAATATATACATGCCAAATTTCATGGTTTAAAAATGCTTTATTATTTAGAAATTTGTGATTAAACCTCTCTGAGTAGCATAATGCATAAAATGATCTGAAAAGTTTCTCTGGGGCCATTTTGGGGTTTTTATACTCAACCTGGCCTTTAAAGATCTGTTTATAGCATTGGATTACACTAAATATAACTTAACCCTTTACCCCCTACATATATATATATATAATGGACTGTTCTTCCTTTGAATTAAGACCATTCCATTTATGTGACAAAGGGCGCTTTGGGGGGAAATGACTGATCAGCAGCCAGACATTGTAAACCCTGATCGGCCTGCGAGTTACTCGTGTAACACTACGGCCTGGCCATTGTACTCAGCCTAATAACAGTTCATAATTGCAACATATTTAGAGTTAAGTACACCCCTGTTAATCTGTATCATAACTGATCATACAATGGGAGTTTCCTAATACTGTTAGTTAGTTGTTGGTTAATCATCTGAACACCTATTATTGTTTACCTGCTCTAAACTTAGTTTCTCTGGACGTTTCTGGAAAACGATGAAGTCTGGGAGGTATTGCCATATAAGGGGAGACCATTCGTCGAAAGGTCTCGTGGGTAATGTAGGCATAGAATGAGGTAATCAACATGGCGTTAACCTGTAGCTACACAGGTCGATGTCCATATGTGAGGCATGACTTACTGCTGAAAGGCAGACTGGGTAATCTTCTAGTATAAGAACGAGCGCATGGAAAGTCGAGAGTAGAGAGTCGGTGGTTAAACAGTTTCAATAGTCAGCAGTCAGTCTTGTATCCACAAGATGGATCCCCGCAGTCTAAAACAGGGTGTGGGATAAGTTAAACTATACTATGGAAGCTAGTATAGGAGGGCAGTTGTTTACGGTTACATAATAATTTGAGGATTTGGACATTTGAAAGTTTCTAAATACTATTATACTTTGTGAACCTAAGACATTTAATAATAGGGACTATTTAAGTAGAAAACAAATGGAAGTACTGAACAAGAGGCCCAAGAGGGCCTGTGGACGCTCTACTGGCTAATATGGCTCTTATGACATCAATGAAGCGAGTGACTATCGTCTTAAAGAGGCAAAGTATAGCATATTTAACTAACTAAAGAGCCATAACTCCGCCATTACTGGTCCGATCTGGCTGGTTTTCCAAATTTGCCAGTAGAGATAATAATAATCAGAAAGAAAAAAAAAATTAAAAATAAAAAAAATAAAAAAACACAAAAAAAACAAGAGGCCCTGTGGACGCTCTACTGGCTAACACGGCTCTTATAACATCAATGAAGCGATTGACTGCCATTAACGTTTTTTTTGAAACTTTCGGGCAAAAAACAGCTTTTTAACTAAATCAAGGGCCATAACTTAAGAATCTGGTAAAGTTTGGTAAAGATCAGATAAAAAATGAAGGCCCCACCGTATTAACGAGGCAAAATATAGCATTTTTAACTAAATCAAGAGCCGTAACTCCTCTGTTACTGGTCCGACTAGTCCAACAGACAGCTAAAAAAAAAAAAAAAATGTTTCTGTTTTGGGCATGGCATTCGGATATTTTGCTTTTGATACACACTTTTCGCTGCTGCCAAAAAATTGTTTCCTCCGTTTTTGGCGATGGATGGGAGCCTGGACACTCAATGATGCGCGTGTCCGCCGAATTTTTCATTAAAAGTAGGCAGTGATAAGGAAAATATATTCTTTTTTGGCACCGGTTTTGTTTTGGGCGTGGCATTAGGATACTTTGCTTTTGGTGGTCACTCTTCGCTGCTGCCAAAAAATGTTTCCCCTATTTTTGGCGGTGGATGGGAGCCTGAACACTCTAGGACTTGGAGTGTCCGGGCACCCATCCATATGGCGGGCAGCGAAGGTGTGAAAGGAAGGACATATACGTTTCAGTTTTTTATTCAGCTCCTGTATACCCAGAGACTGAATTGTAATCTAAACATAAATTATATACAAATTTGCTGTCCGTATGAATTGCTAAAAAACATTTTAAATTGATTGAATTCGGTGCACTTGTAATTATTCTTGAATATCAACCGTGCTTTCAACACTTGCTTAAATGCTTATCAGAAAAGTTGCATGTATTTATGTCCTTAATATTGTAATATTCAATTTGCTTTATTGCTTAATGCTTTCTGCTGTAAGGGCTTGCCATAATGGTCTTTTGTGCTTACCGGCAGCCCAATTGTTAAACATTCAATCCATGCCACACCCAATATTTGCCAAATCTATTAAAGTTTAAAAAAAATATTTGTATGTGTTGTTATTACAGTGCTCTCCAATAATACTGACTATAATATCTGTTATAGTCAATGGTTATTGGAGGAAACACTAGCTGTAGGTAATTATTGAGATTGAGTAAATTTCACGGTGCATTTTTCTACATGCACACCGGCATGTCCCTTTCGTCAAGATTTTAACAGAGAGGTATGATGTTTTTTGAGCTTACAGTTAAAAACTTAATTTCCCTCCCTCCCGACCCACAGGATCATTGATTTAAATCGACACTAGTGTCATCACATTGTATAAGTAGAAAAAGAGTATGATATTATGGACCTTTGGAAACGGCCGAGCACGACACATACGAAATATTTGGTTGAGACTGTTCATGAGTGGTAGTGAGATATGCTAGCTACCGCTCACAGCCCTCTAGCCCCGGGTTGAGCAGAACTCAATATTCATAAAATCAACAGCACACAATTTTAACCATCCCGAAGATGGCATGCATATGGCGGTGGACATGGAGTTAGCCTTCTTTAATATATTCCCCATGTCGTTCGGCGTATGGTCCCAGTATCTAATAAAATGAAATGCCCTGAAGAGCGAAATAAACATTAGGGAATTTAGTTGGGAGCAGCGGTTATGAAGCCCACAAGTTCATTTAGACTTTTCGCTATTTGTCAAGACTTCTATTCAAAAGATACTTTTTTATGTTGCAATTAATATCGTTACAGTGTTTTATGTTGCAAGATCATGTTGCAGTGTTTTATGTTGCAAGATCATGTTGCTTTCTCTGAATTATATATTTCAGTTGATGCCTTCATCTTGATCCACTTACCTAGTCAACAATTACTGGCGTGGCATGGACATTACGTGCACTTATATACTTGCTGGAACTTTTGGACTATAACTAGTTGATGTGTTAAATGTTGTAGTGTTTAATTATCGGCGGGCAGCGAAGGTGTGAAAGGAAGGACATATACGTTTCAGTTTAACTTTATTCAGCTCCTGTATACCCAGAGACTGAATTGTAATCTAAACATAAATTATATACAAATTTGCTGTCCGTACGAATTGCTAAAAAACATTTTAAATTTATTGAATTCGGTGCACTTGTAATTATGCTTGAATATCAACCGTGCTTTCAACACTTGCTTAAATGCTTATCAGAAAAGTTGCTTTCATAATGAACATTTAATTTGGTGCACATGTATTTATATCCTTAATATTGTAATATTCAGTTTGCTTTATTGCTTAATGCTTTCTGCTGTAAGGGCTTGCCATAATGGTCTTTTGTGCTTACCGGCAGCCCAATTGTTAAACATTCAATCCATGCCACGCCCAATATTTGCCAAATCTGGTCAAGTTCAGATGAAAAATGAAAGCCCTACTGTATTAACAAGGCAAAATATAGCATTTTTACCTAAATCAAGAGCCATAACTCCTCTGTTACTGGTCCGACTGGTCCAACATAGAGCTAAAAAAACACAAATAAAACAAATTAAAAAAGTATAATAATTTTTTTTAAAACAAGAGGTCAATGACCTTGAAGCTCTACTGATTGATTTTGATTTCAGGAAGTAGTGACTACAAACTTGATTTTTGAAAATCTATTTTTAGCCGTGGTGGCCATCTTGAATTTTCGGCCGACCTGAAATTTTGCTAGGATCAATAAGACATCAAGAGCAACATTTATGTGAAGTTTCATGAAAATCCGTCAAGTACTTTCAGAGGAGTAGTCGCTACAAGTTTTCATTATATAACTCTATGTAAACAAAGATGGCCACTGGCAGCCGTGTTTAACGTCGAATCTAAATAATGTTCAACTCGGATAACCATCATGTCATGCTGATCATTTTAGAAAAAGTCCCATATCAATATCTCTTAAAAGTTTTCAAGAAGTCGTCGCTACAATCTTATTTTTTTTAAATCTATTTTTAGCCGTGGCGGCCATCTTGATTTTCCGGCCGACCTGAAATTTTGCTAGGATCAATAAGACATCAAGAGCAACATTCCTGTGAAGTTTTATGAAAATCCGTAAAGTAGTTTCAGAGGAGTAGTCGCTACAAGTTTTCATTATATAACTCTATGTAAACAAAGATGGCCACTGGCAGCCATGATTAATGTCGAATCAAAATAATGTTCAACTCAAATAACCATCATGGCATGCTGATCATTTTAGAAAAAGTCCCATATCAATATCACTTATAGTTTTCAAGAAGTAGTCGCTACAAACTTATTTTTTAACAAGAGGTCAATGACCTTGAAGCTCTACTGATTGATTTTGATTTCAGGAAGTAGTGACTACAAACTTGATTTTTGAAAATCTATTTTTAGCCGTGGCGGCCATCTTGAATTTCCGGCCGACCTGAAATTTTGCTAGGATCAATTAGACATCAAGAGCAACATTTATGTGAAGTTTCATGAAAATCCGCCAAGTAGTTTCAGAGGAGTAGTCGCTACAAGTTTTTACTATATAACTCTATGTAAACAAAGATGGCCGCTGGCAGCCACGTTTAACGTCGAATCAAAACGATTTTCGACAAGGACCAACATCATGTCATGCTGATCATTTTAGAAAAAGTCCCATATCAATATCACTTATAGTTTTCAAGAAGTCGTTGCTACAATCTTATTTTTTTTTAAATCTATTTTTAGCCGTGGTGGCCATCTTGATTTTCCGGCCGACCTGAAATTTTGCTAGGATCAATAAGACATCAAGAGCAACATTCCTGTGAAGTTTCATGAAAATCCGCCAAGTAGTTTCAGAGGAGTAGTCGCTACAAGTTTTTACTATATAACTATATGTAAACAAAGATGGCCACTGGCAGCCATGTTTAATGTCGAATCAAAACAATGTTCAACTCGGATAACCATCATGGCATGCTGATCATTTTAGAAAAAGTCCCATATCAATATCACTTAGTTTTCAAGAAGTAGTCGCTACAAACTTATTTTTTAAAAATCTATTTTTAGCTGTGGCGGCCATCTTGAATTTCCGGCCGACCTGAAATTTTGCTAGGACCAATTAGACATCAAGAGCAACATTCGTGTGAAGTTTCATGAAAATCCGTCAAGTAGTTTCAGAGGAGTAGTCGCTACAAGTTTTCATTATATAACTCTATGTAAACAAAGATGGCGGCTGGCAGCCATGTTTAACGTCGAATCAAAATGATTTTCGACAAGGACCAACATCATGTCTTTAGAAAAAGTCCCATATCAATATCACTTATAGTTTTCAAGAAGTAGTCGCTACAAACTTGTATTTTGAAAATCTATTTTTAGCCGTGGCGGCCATCTTGAATTTCCGGCCAGCCTGAAATTTTGCTAGGATCATTTAGACATCAAGAGCAACATTCCTGTGAAGTTTCATGAAAATCCGCCAAGTAGTTTCAGAGGAGTAGTCGCTACAAGTTTTTACTATATAACTCTATGTAAACAAAGATGGCTGCTGGCAGCCACGTTTAACGTCGAATCAAAACGATTTTCGACAAGGACCAACATCATGTCATGTTGATCATTTTAGAAAAAGTCCCATATCAATATCACTTATAGTTTTCAAGAAGTAGTCGCTACAAACTTGAATTTAAAAAATCTATTTTTAGCTTTGGCGGCCATCTTGGATTTCACATCAACATGAATTTTTGCTAGGATCAACTAGACTTCATGGGCAACATTTCTGTAAAGTTTTATGAATATCCATCCAGTAGTTTCAGAGGAGTAGTCGCTACAAATAAAAGTTAACGGACGGACAGACGGACGGACAGACGGACGGACAGACAGACGGACGACGGACGCCGCACCACGGCATAAGCTCTGCTGATCTCTGATCAGTAGAGCTAAAAATCTATTTTTAGCCGTGGCGGCCATCTTGAATTTCCGGCCGACCTGAAATTTTGCTAGAATCAATTAGACATCAAGAGCAACATTCGTGTGAAGTTTCATGAAAATCCGTCAAGTAGTTTCAGAGGAGTAGTCGCTACAAGTTTTCATTATATAACTCTATGTAAACAAAGATGGCCGGGCAGCCATGTTTAACGTCGAATCAAAACGATTTTCGACAAGGACCAACATCATGTCTTTAGAAAAAGTCCCATATCAATATCACTTATAGTTTTCAAGAAGTAGGCGCTACAAACTTGTATTTTGAAAATCTATTTTTAGCCATGGTGGCCATCTTGAATTTCCGCCGACCTGAAATTTTGCTAGGATCAATTAGACATAAAGAGCAACATTTCTGTGAAGTTTCATGAAAATCCGTCAAGTAGTTTAAGAGGAGTAGTCGCTACAAGTTTTCATTATATAACTTTATGTAAACAAAGATGGCCACTGGCAGCCATGTTTAATGTCGAATCAAAATAATGTTCGACTCGGATAACAATCATGTCATGCTGATCATTTTAGAAAAAGTCCCATATCAATATCACTTATAGTTTTCAAGAAGTAGTCGCTACAAACTTATTTTTTAAAAATCTATTTTTAACTGTGGCAGCCATCTTTAATTTCTGGCCGATCTGAAATTTTGCTAGGATCAATTAGACATTAAGAGCAACATTCCTGTAAAGTTTCATGAAAATCCGCCAAGTAGTTTCAGAGGAGTAGTCGCTACAAGTTTTTACTATATAACTCTATGTAAACAAAGATGGCCTCTGGCAGCCACGTTTAACGTCGAATCAAAACGATTTTTGATAAGGACCAACATCATGTCATGCTGATCATTTTAGAAAAAGTCCCATATCAATATCACTTATAGTTTTCAAGAAGTAGTCGCTACAAACTTGTATTTTGAAAATTTATTTTTAGCCGTGGCGGCCATCTTGAATTTCCGGCCGACCTGAAATTTTGCTAGGATCATTTAGACATCAAGAGCAACATTCCTGTGAAGTTTCATGAAAATCCGCCAAGTAGTTTCAGAGGAGTAGTCGCTACAAGTTTTTACTATATAACTCTATGTAAACAAAGATGGCCGCTGGCAGCCACGTTTAACGTCGAATCAAAACGATTTTCGACAAGGACCAACATCATGTCATGCTGATCATTTTAGAAAAAGTCCCATATCAATATCACTTATAGTTTTTAAGAAGTAGTCGCTACAAACTTGAATTTAAAAAATCTATTTTTAGCTTTGGCGGCCATCTTGGATTTCACATCAACATGAATTTTTGCTAGGATCAACTAGACTTCATGGGCAACATTTCTGTAAAGTTTTATGAATATCCATCCAGTAGTTTCAGAGGAGTAGTCGCTACAAATAAAAGTTAACGGACGGACAGACGGACGGACAGACAGACGGACGGACGACGGACGCCGCACCACGGCATAAGCTCTGCTGATCTCTGATCAGTAGAGCTAAAAACAAGAGGTCAATGACCTTGAAGCTCTACCGATTGATTTTGATTTCAGGAAGTAGTCGCTACAGACTTCTTTTTTGAAAAATTATTTTTAGCCGTGGCGGCCATCTTGAATTTCCGGCCGACCTGAAATTTTGCTAGGATCAATTAGACATCAAGAGCAACATTCCTGTGAAGTTTCATGAAAATCCATTTAGTAGTTTCAGAGATGTAGTCGCTACAAAAAAAGTTTACGGACAGACAGACGGACACACGGACGGACGGACGATGGACGCCGCACCACGGCATCTGCTGATCTCTGATCAGTAGAGCTAAAAAGAAAGTCATAAAATCTGCTAAAGTTTGGCAAAGATCTGATGAAAAATGAAGGTTCTATCATCTTAACGAGGCAAAATATAGCATTTTGAACTAAATCAAGGGCCATAACTCCGCTGTTACTAGTCCGATATGAATGGTTTTCGAACTTGGAGGAGCTTTCATTGATATTAACAACTTGATAAAGTTTGGTAAAGATCGGATGAACAATGAAGACCCTATCGTCTTAACGAGGGAAAATATATTTTAACTAAATCAAGGGCCATAACTCCGCTGTTACTGGTCCGATATGGCTGGTTTTAAACTTGTTCAAGCTTCCAACGACATTAACAATCTGATAAAATTTTGTAAAGCTCGGATGAAAAATGAAGCCCTTATCGTCTTGAGGCAAAATATAGAATTTTCAACTAAATCAAGGGCCATAACTCCGTTGTTACTAGTCAGATATGGCTGGTTTTCGAAATTGTCGCTTTCATTGATATTAACAATCTGATAAAGTTTGGTAAAGATTGGATGAACAATGAAGCCCATATCATCTTGAGGCAAAATATAGCATTTTTAACTAAATCAATGGCCATAACTCCGCTGTTACTGGTCCGATATAGCTGGTTTTCAAAATTGTTCGAGCTTTCAACAACATTAACAATCTGATAAATATTGGTAAAGATCGGATGAACAATGAAACAACTATCGTCTTAACGATACAAAATATAGCATTTTGTAACTAAATCAAGGGCCATAACTCCGCTGTTACTAGTCCGATATGGCTGGTTTTACCACATTGTCCGAGCTTTCATTGATATTAACAATGTGGTAAAGTTTGGTAAAGATAGGATGAAAAACAAAGGCCCTATCGTCTTAACGAGGCAAAATATAATAATATAGCATTTTTAACTAAATCAAGGACCATAACTCTGCTGTTACGGTTCCGATATGGCTGGTTTTCAAACTTGTCCGAGCTTTCATTGATATTAACAATGTGGTAAAGTTTGGTAAAGATAGGATGAAAAATGAAGGCCCTATCGTCTTAACGAGGCAAAATATAGCAATATAACATTTTTAACTAAATCAAGGGCCATAACTCCGCTGTTACTTGTCCGATCTGGCTTGTTTTCGAACTCGTCCGAGCTTTCATTGATATTAACAACCTGTTTAAGTTTGGTAAAGATAGGATTAAAAATGAAGGCCCTATCGTCTTAACGAGCCAAAAGTTAACGCCGACGACGGACAAAGGACGGACAAAGGACAACTCGGCATCCCATAAGCTCTGCTGGCCTTTGGCCAGTAAACTAAAATAAAGAAACAAGCATTTATGTACAACTGTGATCTGCGGGGCGGGGCCAGATGTGACCCCAGGGTCACTATTTGAACAAAATTGGTAAAGGACCATAAGCTTATAGCAACAGCAAAATATTAAACCTCTGGCTCTTGCAGTTTCAGAGAAGATTTTTTAAGTTTTTCCCTTAACATGTCTATGTAAAACATGTGACCCTTGGGGCGGGGCCAAATTTGACCCCAGGGTCACCATTTGAACAAACTTGGTAAAGGACCATATGCTTATAGTAAATGCAAAATATCAAACCTCTGGCTGTTGTAGTTTCCGATAAGAAGATTTTTAAAAAAAAAATCCTATATAAGCCTATGTAAAACTGTGACCCCCGGGGCAGGGACAAATTTGACCCCAGGGTCACCATTTTAACAAACTTAGTAGAAGACCATAAGCTGATGCTACATGTAATACATGAGAGCTCTGTGTCTTGTGGTTTTAGAGAAGATTTTTAAAAGTTTTTTCCTATATGTCTATATGAAAAACATGCAAAACCTCAATATACAAAGTTTGGACCCCGGGGCACGGCCATTTTTTACCCGGGGACTTTATTTGAACAAACTTGATAGTCTAGGCGTTGGCGATTATTTTAAAAGAAAAACTGTTGAAATCTGTCCAGCGGTTCTGGAGAAGATTTTTTAAGGTTTCGACCATATATGGTAATGGCAGCCATCTTGGGATTTAGCGCTGACCTAATTTTAACAAATCTAAAAGGCATTCATCTAAGGATCATCCATGTGAAGTTTGGTCAAAATTAGCCAAGCGGTTTCTGAGAAGAAGTCGTTTGAAAAACA
>JAWPHD010022473.1:0-24970 GCA_037043455.1 Cyrtodaria siliqua | reverse complement strand
AGCACGATATAGACAGTTAGTAGGTATACTTACTCATGTATACACTTACTCCTGATATACAGATCTAAAACAGACCAAACATATGAAATTACCATAATGTAAAGTATATTATTCTATTATACTTGTTTTACTTATTGCACGAGCTAAGAGGAGTTATTGTTGTTGCTTTGCCATAAAACATTACTGAATTAATATAAAAGCTAGTAATATTATTAATTTTCTGCCTTGTAATAGATATCCATGAAACATTTTGTATTTTTTTTTCAAATCCATAGACCTATATATGTTGATAATATATATTTATAACACTATTGGCAGAAGGGGTTTATAATTTAAAATTATTAAGATTAAAATTTGGGAACAAAGACACAGTGTTTATTTCACCGGATTCATTTAAATTTATATGCTGAACGTTCTTAGCAATATTTTAAAAAATGACGGCTACATATTATTAGCACCGTCAACTCTTCATTGATGCACGTAAAGACGCATGCTTCTAATTCAACAGCTTAACATTCACGGTGTATATAAAGATCTAAGACTATACACCTTTCTTCAAATTATCATACGTATACCCGATGAGGTGCTAAAATAATTGAACATAAATTTTAATCTTACTTCATGTATGAATTTCCTCCTCAACGCCGGTCGAATAGGCGAATACAACTTGCTTGGAGACGGCGGGGTAATGCACTTCTCATTTGTATAGTCAAATATCGTTGGTACCGCTGTTGATTTTAATATGCATGGCCTTTTGTTCTCCAAATTCAAAGATAATGAAACCAAAAGATGGACTTCCCACGAAGTCAACTCAAAATGTTTGCTACAAACTCGCGCGTCTTTCGTAGGTTCCCACTTTCTCGACGAGTGGGGCGATTTTCTTCGGTAACGGTCTAACCACACTTCAGATCTTAATATATCATTATCTCGATTAGGGAAACGAAAGGAACTTAGGTTATTATCTTGCCCTTCTGTATGCAAACGTTTTCACCCAGCACCAGTACACGGCATTTTTAACAAGTACCATAAAATGTAATCCTACATAGACAATACTATACAACTCAATGCGACACGGCTAATCGTTTGGTACCAATGACGTCACAGGATCACGTGACACTTAACAGGGCGAAACTCGAAGCGTGTGCGCTATGAGATAAAATTGGCTACTGTGAGAAAACGGGACAACCAATAAGTGTAAGATTTGAACAGATTGTATATTATATATATATATTTCCGAATATATACTCAAAAGACACGCCATATTTCACCTTTAAGGTTTATTCCGTAACGCACAACAAATAATGTGTATTGTTTTATTGTTCATACATCATTCTCAGATAACCTGATCTGATACATGTGTAAAATTTATTTCAGAATTCAGCCATAACTGAATATATATTATATTACCATTATTATTTATTTCTTATATATAAAGGGTATGTGACTATTGGAGTAAATATATCATACACCTTGTTTTATATATTATTGCGTGTTTGCTTTATACATTTCTGTATATTTAGGTTCATTCCGTATGTACAATGTGACTTGTATTACATTTGAAATGCATTACTGATTCCTATTAGTTGGTAAAGTACGTTAATATTATCTAACTATGTAGTATAGTAATAATTTCGTACTATCAGTTTATGATATGAGCCGCAACACACGAAAATGTCCCTTCGGACGTTTGAACGACAACGTCATAAAGTAACAATTTATGACGTCGGCCGGTAATCAATTAATTACTAATCATTTCTCGTCACTTCCGTTTTTTACCTAATAATTATATCATAGGGAATATGTTTTCTTAATATAAATAGTTGATGCTATATAAAATGATAATCGTTAATGTTTTTTGTTGTTATTTAATCAACGACGTCGTCCAAGACGCCGACGTCAACGTCGAAATTAATGGCTAATACAATCTTTGGTTTTCAAATTGAGATAAATTAAAGAGATGTTTAAAGAGAAAATCAACGTGTTATATAAACATCAAAAAACATAAAATGTCAAAATTTTGTCTGAAGGGTCGTTTTCGCGTGTTTCGGCTCATATATACTTATGGCCAACGTTCATTATTATATTGAACAACAGATCACTTAAAGTCATCTGAAAAATATAGACTTATGTCTAAGGTTCATTATTGTATTGAACCAACAGATCACACAAGGTCATCTGTACGATGGCCCATTTGGCTCACATTTACTTCACTTCTATTTCCTGACTTCCGCATTCCGCATTCCGCATTCCGAATTCCGCATTCCGCATTCCGCATTTCGTAGTATTTTTTGCCAGCGCTATATATCACTAGCGGACCCAGAGTGGTGTGTAAACTCAGAGTGGATTACTAGCGGATACAGAGGGAAGAAAGTGGGGGCCGGACTGAGATTTTCTAAATTATATAATATATATTATATTAAGCCCCCTCCTCCCCCACACACACCACCACCACACCCCACACCCGTGAAAATCGCAAATGTTTGTTTTTTATTGTTAAAACATTTGGTCTAAGTTAGACTCTTTCCCCACGCCTCGAGGTAAAATCCTGGATCCGCGTGTGTGAATCCTTGGATCACATCTATTAAACTCGAGTTAAAAAATGTTTTGCTTTTTTAATTATGTTATTTTTAACTTTCGGGTATATATTTAAGCGTATTCGCACCACTTAGATTTTAAGAGAAGGTAATGGCTCTCAGCGAGAATGAAAAAAACAACGCAAAAAATAATAATAATAATGCTACTACTATTACTAGATCTACTACTACTACTACTACTACTTTACTACTACTACTACTACTACTACTACTACTACTAATACTACTACCACTACTACAACTACTACTAATAATAATTCTACTACACTACTACTACTACTACTACTACCACTACTACAACTACTACTAATAATAATTCTACTACTACTACTACTACTACTACTAGATCTACTACTACTACTACTACTTCTACTAATACTACTACTAGAGCTACTACTACTACTACTACTACTACTACTACTATTACTACTAATGCTACTACTACTACTATATCTACTACTACTACTACTTCTATTACTAGTGTTACTACTAATGCTACTACTACTACTACTTCTACTACTACTTCTACTATTACTACTACTACTTCTACCACTATTACAACTACACTAATAATAATGCTACTACTGCTACTACTACTAATTCTACTACTACTACTATATCTACTACTACTACTACTACTAATCCTAATGCTACTGCTACTGCTACTACTACTACTACTACTACTAATGCTACTACACCACTCACACACATAACAATTTCTTGACTTCTGAATTCCGCATTCCGCATTCCGCATTCTGCATTCCGCATTCCGAATTCCGCATTCCGAATTCCGCATTCCGAATTCCGAATTCCGCATTCCGCATTCCGAATTCTGCATTCCGCATTCCGAATTCCGCATTCCGAATTCCGCATTCCGAATTCCGAATTCCGCATTCCGCATTCCGAATTCTGCATTCCGCATTCCGCATTCCGAATTCCGAATTCCGAATTCCGCATTCCAAATTCTGCATTCCGCATTCCGCATTCCGCATTCCGAATTCCGCATTCCGAATTCCGCATTTAGAAGTAGGTAGTAAGATAATAATAATAATAATAATAATAATAATAATAAAAATAATAATAATAATAATAATAATTTATGCATGCACTTGTATGTATGTGTGTTGTGAAATCTCAGTGTTACTGTTAAAGATGCAATTACTTCTCATATTTTATATTTAATAACCATGTAATATAAAAGTGTATGCATAAAAATGTATGGATATTGCCAGTGACCACGATTGTTGTATTTTTACTACTATATAAACCTATTTTTACTACTGATATAAACCCAATAACATTAAGTTAAATTCCCTATAACCTGAGTATCCGTGTATACTTTGTATAAATACACCATAAACGTACATACTATTATACCCTATAAATATACACTACTTGAGTATCTGCTTTTCCTTTGTATATACTCATACTATAAACTTCAATATAAAATATAAGCTTTTCAAAAATACTCTTATTTATTATTAGTGCCAATATGAAAAAAAAACTCATTTTTTTGCTTTTTTTTTTTTCATTCTCTCTGAGGCGAAGCCATTACCTTCTCTTAAAATCTAAGTGGTGCGAATAAGCTTTAATAAATACCCGAAACTTAAAAATAACATAATTAAAAAAGCAAAACATTTTTTAACTCGAGTTTGATAGATCAGCATACGAGGATCCAGTATTTTACCTCGAGGCGTGGGGAGAGAGTCTAACTTAGACCAAATGTTTTAACAATAAAAACCAAACATTTGCGACTTTTCACGGGTGTGGTGGTGGTGTGGGGGGCTTAATATAATATATCTTATATAATTTAGAAAATCTCAGTCAGTCCATCCCACACGGGCTTCCCTCTGGATCCGCTAGTGATCCACTCTGAGTTTATACATCATCCTGGATCCACTAGTGATATATTGAATTGAACTGGGTTTTAAGATGCACAAACACATGAAAGGTTAAATGGCGCCTAACAGGCATGGACATGCCAGGCTCATCCTCCATGTACATCGAGATAAAATATGGAGAATGGGCCTAGGACCTTCTCATTCGGAACTACAGAGTTGCTGCAAATTCTATTGTAGACACTCCATTTACGTTGGAGCCATGTTTATTGTTTTTCTGCCACTGCTCTTAGTGATGTGAGCGAGATGGCACCTGAAACAATGCAGGGTCATGATGAAGACCTTTAATGAGCATGAACAAAACATTACAAAATGAATATGAATGGGGTGGGGGGGTGGGGGGGGTCCTACCCCTCTGCATGTGACGGTGTTTTTGCAGTGGTTGTATTCTACCCCGGCAACCACACGGGGACCACTGGTGATATATAGCGCTATGATATATAGCGCTTGCAAATATTACTACGAAATGCGGAATGCGGAATGCGGAATTCGGAATGCGGAATGCGGAATGCGGAATTCGGAATGCGGAATGCGGAATGCGGAATTCGGAATGCGGAATTCGGAATGCGGAATGCGGAAGTCAAGAAATAGAAGTGAAGTAAATATGAGCCAAATGGGCCATCGTACATCTGAGATAAAGTACTAGATACCAGGTTATATTAAAACCTACAGAACGCTTAGTGCGAGCTGGAATATCTTTATTTAAGTACTATTATTAATTTGAAGGTTCAATGCTTGTGTTGAACCCATGAGACGCTTTTAGCAGTATAACCAAATAAATTCACACAAAAGAGACATACACCCGTGAGGAATTCCCTAACTAGGCATGGGACCATTACGAGACATATTGAAACGTCAACTTTAGTAGGACACCCGCGTCCCCCCCCCCCACTTTAGTCGGACACCCGCAACACCCCCCCCCCCACCCCCCTCTCTCCATAACAAAATAACAACAACAACAACAAAAAGCAACAGAAAACAACAAGTTACCACACCAAATTCCAGACTGTGTAAAACAACAAACTTAAGTCATAAACACATAACATAAACCCGATAAAATGCAACTTGTTTGTTTCGTTCTTTTTTTCCTTTCTGTCCATCTTCTTATTAGATTTTCTCGTTGGTATCTTACGGTCTTTTCCCAACTAAAATGGGTTATGTCCTTTAATTAAACTATATACATTCAATAAAAGTTTAAAACTATTGTTTTGAATGTTCTCGGTCTCGGTACTTTCGTTTTCAATAACTGTAAAACAGAAGTTACAACTGGTAGCAATCGTAATTAAAATATGCATTAATTTATTGAACATTTTCAAAGTTGGGCTGGATATAGTAAAGACAAACACCCTCATGAAACTCCAGGTATATTGCCATATTGCAGTGGAGGATCCCTATTGTGTTTGGGGTCATCATATCAGAGACAAAGGTTGCCAGGACCTTATATGGAAATACACATTCCGGCTGATAACTTTGAAAAATGATATATAGGGTCCTATAGAAACCACAGCGTCCGAACGTAGGTGGCATCGTAGGTCCGCACTGAAATCGTACCAACTACACTCATGCAACTTAATATGTACATTGCCCTAGATGAGAGGAGGAACCCTATTGTTTTTTGGGGTCAGTAGATCAAAGGACAAAGTCACAGTGTCATTATACGAAAATATGCATTCCGGACGATAACTTCGAAACCATAACACCTATACTCATGGAACTTTTTAGGTACATTGCCCTACTGCAGTTGAGGATCCCTATTGTTTTTGGGGTCAGCATGTCAGAGATGAAAGTTGCCATGACGTTATATGGAAATAAACATTCTGGATGATAACTTTGAAATCATAACACGTACACTCATGAAACTTCGTTGATACACTGCCATAGGAGAGAACTGGAACCCTATTGTTTTTGGGATCAATTGATCAGAGGTCAATGTCATAATTCCCTTATATGGCAATATGCATTCCGGACCATAACTTCAAAACCATAACCACAACACTCACGGAACATTATTGTTGTATTAACCTAGGTGAAAGGAAAATTCCTATTTTTGGGGGGTCACTAGGTCAAAGGACAAGACTACCATGACCTTATATGGAAATACCTGTTCTGAAAAATAACGTTGACACCATAATAGCCACACTCGTGAAACTTCATAGTTAACTTGATCTACGTGAAAGGAGGAACCCTATTGTTTTTGGGTCAGAAGGTCAAAGGTCAAGACCACCATGGTCTGATATGGAAATGCAGGTTTTACTGAATAACTTCATAACATTCACTCATATTTCACAAGTGCATTGACCTTGTTGAAAGGAAGAACATTATTGTTGTTGGGGTCAGAAGGTTAAAGGTCAAGGTCACATAATACCCACCAACATGAAGAATATTTTGTTAGACGGTCGAAGTTTATGGTCATATTGTCTTCACTCATAGGAAATGGGTTTAACCATAATAAACCAACGAGAGAGATCGGTATAGGCCATAGGCTTGTTTCACAATCGTTGTAAAGTAAATAGGTTTAATCTAAGCAAACATAATAACCTGAAGGAAACGGGCGTATAATGCCCCGTTAGGCGGCGTTCTTGTTTATTTAGTCACAGTTATTTGCCGTTATCGGGTTTAGTCAACACGCCTAACTGTATTTACATATTTACGTATTGAATTTTGAGTCGCTAGTCTGAAGGCGACTCATTGTTGTCACAGCACTCAGTAGTTGAATATTGCAATAAGATTGGTCAGTTTGCCCCATTACATATTCACCGAAGTACTATAGCGTGATAGTAAACAGAAAGTAGTTCATCGTGTGAATATACATGTCATACATTCATCAGTTCAATAAAAAAAATCTCCAACATGTGTGTGTGCATTGATTATTTTGACCGACGATGAGTTTAATTTGACATTCCTAATGAACTGCGCAGTATGTCGACTAGAAACCCGGTACCGATATAGTATTTCGCATCACGTGTTTTTCTTTTACACCGACACATATATAATAATTTATTTTATGTAACTCATAATGAATTATCATTTAACCGTGAAATTTTAACTCATCAATGCCCTCTATACTTCGCCTTTATAATCAACGTGGTACGTTCTCTCACGGACCGGACCCATAGCCAATACTTTCCTGTGTGATAGGGCTCGATATGCAGGCTGTGGCCTTCTAGTTACTTATAACCATTGATGCTACTTGTTCTACTTGTTCATGTAACAAATTATTAATGTGCATGTTAATACCACCTCAGCTCTTATCTGCTTCATTATTTCATATTATTAGAGAAAGTCTATGACATGTTCGGTGTGATGTCTTTGTATTGTGGCAATAATATGTTGCAATACAACTCGCTCAATACGATAAAATATGGTGAAGAACTCACATAACATTATATTTTAAACATGTTTAGTGTTGAAAATACATCACATACATTCGCCTTGACAGGCATTTTCTTCAACTTCATTTTGTATTCGCCTTAAAACATATTGTCAAGTTAGATTGTATTTGTTGTTAAATGCAGTTGTACGTTGGACCTTGTGTTATTTTCATACAGTATTGTTCAATCTCAAATTATGTGTATATTTGTGATCTCAGTTGATTTTATTGTTTAATAATAACACACACGAACTGTTGAATACAACTAGGTCAAACCTAAACAGTTTGACTAGATCGGCGTTAGGAACTGACATAGAATAATATGTTTTAATAACATCCCTGTCCCCTGGAAAATCCCGAAAATACTCCCACCCGTCCTGGAAATAAAATCTAGAAATCCTCCTCCACTATCACCTTCAACATATTCTCCTTCCTTATGTAGGTTTGGATATTTCGTTGAATAGCCCGAGTAGGCCAACAACGTTGACACCGTGATAGGGAATTCAGACAGAACCCGGTGTAATTCCAACATTTGGAACTACCCTGAATATGTTGATCCTAGAGTGGGAATAAAACACTAACTCTAATTTCCCTGGGTGCGCCTGTTGCTGCCCTACCCACACCCCCGCCGGGGAAATAATTGATAGGTGCATGTTGTTTTTTTGCGTGTAACCCTTCAGTTATTATTAATATCCTATTACCCCTTCCCAAGTATGGAAAATTCTAAAAGTGCATTCAAATGAAAAGGGATTGGGTGGGGGTGAATGTTTTAGTTGTAAAATATTCCGAAAGAAGACTTTCTGTACTTACTTTCAGAATAACGTCTCGCAAAAACAATCAAGCATAAAATTCGTCCACAGAACGATTCGGAGTTCTGTTTATTCACCTCCCAAAGTCTCCAAACTCGTAAGAATGCACCATTTTATATTTAAAAATAGTAGGAATTCGACGCCGCGCCATCGCAAATACCCACGTTTGATTCAATCAGGTCAAATCCCTTTGACATTGTATCCACTTTACATGTAATTGTTTTGATTGCTCTTTGATACTCAGATTAGAAACAGTAAAAGTTATGCTTTTCTGTATACATGTATGACACTGTACATGAATAAAAAAAAAAGGTTTTGAGTATTTGTGTGTTTGAACATTTGACCCCTATTAGAGAGTGCCTTGGTGACCGGCAAATTATACTGATATTCTCAAAATCATTACATTTTATTGAGAAAGAAAAACAGAAATTGATCTTATTTACCTCTAACCCACCTACACCCCCATCACACACAACCAGCCCCACTCCCGCGCCCTGGGCATCCGTCTAAGTTGGATATGAAATACTGAAATTGTTTGATTTTGAGAGGTATACTTGTATATTTGCGAAATTAAAAAAATAAGCAAAATGACACTGCAATTGAATTGTGTGTATACTGGACCTTTTGATACCCCTTACAACCCAACCCCTCCCATCCTCCCCCAAACACACAAACCATATTATTATACACTGCAATCCCTTCATCAAAACTTTCGTATGAGACATAATTAAAAAAATACATATTGTTACTCTCCCAACCCACCAACCACCCCTCCACCCCCAACCCCTTGGAAGACGTCCGAGTTTTAAATGATAAATCGTTTGACATGCTGTGTATCTCTTTCATAAACGACTATTTATACCAATTAATGTGAAAAAGTACATGTATGCAAAAATGACACACGTGCTCTCTTACAAAGCTATTGATCGTAACTAAAATTCTTAATTGGTTAGAGAATAGTTCATGGCGGGGATTTCTTTATTTACACTGTCCCGTTTAATTGGGATTTCAGTAGGGTAAGTGTGAGGTTTGGTTCACCCTAGAACCTGGGTTAAACCCCCAGCGGCCTTTTTGCCACTGACCGTTGCAAGGCGGTAGCCCTGATGTCAATCCATTTTGTGTTTTTGACGTCATATGTCTTTATTATTACTATTGCCATTCTTGTTTGTCTTTTTGCGTGTTTTGGGGTTTACTGTGTTCTGTGAAAGCTGCATTTCCTGTTCGATTTTTAAACTTACTTTTATATAATCATCGCGTAATATACCAGCAAACTGCCCTCTTACCTGTCGATTGCACAATACTGCGATAAAATTCACACTTTTTTTTTAACTTTTATATTTTTGTCTTAAAATGAAACATAATATCATATTTAAATTAAAACATTTTTTTAACAACTGTTATATATATTTATGAAATTATGTGGTTTGAAGTAAAACTATACGGCAATAGAAACATAACCTAGGTTTAAAATTTAAAATAGCATGCAACTAATTAAAAATGGTATTTTAAGCGAACTACGTGAAAATCGGAAATTATTTTTAAATGCATAAGTTCTAAATGACGGTATAACTTAATGAAAGTATGTATTTTTAATGATTTCGGCTGAAGACGAAAGAGTTGCGTTATAAGATGAACATCTCAGGTCCAAGCGCTCTTCCGAAGCAATAAATTTAGTGGAGGTCGGTAGGAAAGAAAAAATAAGAAAATACTGTTATGCACCGCACCCCCCCCCCCCCCCACACACACACACACCACCACCACCACCATCACCACCACCACCCCACCTACAACCCACCCCCACTCACCTCCGCTCCTCTCTTTAAACTTAACTTTAGTGGAGATATTAAAGTACTAATACACACGACATCAAAGAAAGTGCAGCAAGTTAGTGATAAAAGATATAGATCTAGTTTAGTGACACTTTTATCTTTTGTGGGTATTTTGTGGGTATTCTGTGGGTATTTCAAAGTCGTCTTTTTGACCCATGATCCCCATTTCATGAAACAACAATTGTGGTCGTTAGTATATTTCTTAAATGCTTTTCTATGAATGACACTTTATAAATTAACGCGATTTAAATTTATTTTCTTATACATGTGATACACTACGTGCAGATATAATTACCTGCATTGAATGGTTAGGTGGACAAAAAAAATCGGAATAAATATTCAGTCAAGCATTCTGTAGAATACGTCGCAATTAGTTTAACTAAGGTCGCTCTATTTAAAACCATACAAAATATAATGAAAGAATTGTCGATTGTTTTAAAGTGTGTGGTCGCAATGGCGATGACGTGACACTGTAATTTGTTTTCGATAAACAATAAATACATTTGAATAGTTGTTTACGTTATGGTTACAAGTAAACACTGTAATACGAGACGTACTGACAAGGTTTAAACAAGTTATCGCAAATATTCAGGGTTTGAAAACTTATTTTCAATCTTAATTTTTCAAGGTCACGAACAAATGATATAGTGTACTGTCTATCATTGGCCACATCATTGAACACATCAAGTGGGTTCTATAGACGATTTTACAGTCATATTTTAAAATTCACTAGGACGGTAATAGCATGTCTGTGAAAATATATTTGCAATCCCATTACCCTGAATATATGCGATAACTTGTTTAAACCTTGTCAGTACGACTCGTATTACAGTGTTTACTTGTAACCATAACGAAAACAGCTATTCATATGTATTTATTTTTTTATTGAAAACAACTTAATTGCAGTGTCACGTCATCTCCATTGAGACCCCACAATATAAAACAATTTCAGAAGATTTACCGACAATAATTTTAAAATACCCACAAAATACCCAAAAAAGATAAAAGTGTCACTAAACAAGATTAGATCTATTTCTTTTATCAATAAGTTGCTGCACCTTTTTTGATGTCGTGTGTATTAGTACTTTAATATCTCCACTAAAGTAAAGTTTAAAGTTTAAAGGGAGGAGGGGAGGTGGGTGAGATGGGGTTTGTAGGGGCTGTGCATAACAGTATTTTCTTACTTTGTTTCCTACCGACCACCACTAAATACCATGGGTTAGAAAATTCAGACATTTTTAAAGGTAACGCAATTCTTTCGTTTACAATGTATATCTTCTAACAAAGTCATTAAAAATACTATGCTTTAATTACTTGAAATTGTCAAAAAAAAATATAAAAAAATAATTTCCGATTTTTACGTAGTTCACTTAAAATAACATTTTTAATTAGTTGCATGCTATTTTCCAGTTTTAAACCTATGTTATGTTGTTGTTTTTTGCCGTAGAGTTTTACTTAAAACCACATAATTCTAGTAAATGCATATACTAGTTGCTAAACAAATTGTTTTAATTTGAATAGGATACATGTAGTATGTTTCATTTTAAGACAAAAATATAAAAGTTGAATAACATGTGTGAATTTTATCGCAGTATTATGAAATTGACAGGTAAGAGGGCAGTTTGTTTGTAGTTTACGCGGTGGTTATATAAAGCATTTATAAATTACCAAGCATAAGCATTTAAAAAATAACTCGCCTGAATGATACCAAGCGTTATGGTTTGTGTATTACAATGTCGAAGGGTTGACTCATGTGAGTTTGATGTAAAAAGGACATGTGCCTTGGTATTTAGCGCGGATTGTGAGCGTGATCCAGCCCCCATCTAAAAGGTAATTAAAACGAATAGCATAGACTATACAAATCTATGCTTGTTACCGCTCCCTTTAAACTCCCATTAAAGTTGCACCTAGTTATTTAAAAAAGTACAAATCTTCGACTGGCGCAATAACTACTGTGTGGGTAATCTCACATGTTTAGTAATTGCACAGTTAGACAACATTCCTGTTATTATTGCAACTTTGCATGTTATGGGATATATTTATGACTGAACAAAATGAGAAAATACCACACGCTATAAACAAACAACAAATGAAGCTTGCCAAACTCACATTTTATTTATGTTTATGTAGTATGACCTATTTATACACACGCAACACAGTGTATCGTTTAAGCTCATTTGAGTTATCCCCGTTTGTAAATGTATTAATATATTGTGACTATCAATCCTCGACTAACAAACTAAAATATAGTTGTAGACAGTACTTCTTCGGCTGTAACTACTATTCTAGTACTAATATTACGATGACTGCCACATGTAATCATTAAGTGAGTATACCCGGTTACAGCGTTAATGGACCTTTGGCGATTTTTGATACGGACTTCAGGGGATGCTAGAGACGAGATAAAGTGTTAAGAAGTGGATATTTTGCCACATGTAGTAAAGAAAATAAATGGTTTCGACTTTATTCTGAAGAAAAAAGCATTAGTATACCCTGCTGGTAATTATGTGTCCCACTTCAGTTTTATTAGTGAAATATGATTATTATAGCGAACAGGTTCTTTGCATATAAGCTATATAGAAAAGAAACATAAGCTTAAAATAGCTTATTCGACTAGAATACAGTTAATTTCATCGCATTATATATAAAAAGAATATTGATATTATATAGTTTTCAACATAAATAATGGTTAATAGTGTTTACAATTCATACAATAATTGTTAATAAAATCTGCAAAAATGATACGGATTTTTGGCGATGTTGAAAATTAGATAACGGATTTTTTTACCATGTTTACTTGCAGGTTACGAACTTTTAACACAAATGAAATTGTCCTATGAGTAGAACTTCTTGATAATAATCAATGAAGATGTCATTGTCTGTATCAATGATAAACAATGATAATCAGAACGAAAATACATTAAGGACATGGGTGAAGATTTTAATAATACTGCTGTTCTCATGAGTTTTCCCAGAACAAAGCTACAGATGTTTACATGCAGTGAAGAACAATCTGAATCATCAGTTCACGACAGAAGGCAAAGTACATGTCACATACGCGAAAACATCCTGTTTACTTCTTCCATTACCACACAAATGTTAAAGTTGTACAAACTCTTTTTGGTATCACTCCATACGAAACATTGTAGAGCCAACACATGAACACCAAATAAAATCACGACATTCTGTATTTGCGCATAATTGAAATAAATTGCTTCAAACACACAAAAAAACAGACAAAAAGAAAACACTATCACTATATCCTTGGAATAGCGATGCCGTAAAAGCAAATATATTCGTATGTTACAGGTCATGGATTATGTTGAATATGTTTCAAACAGGCTTGATAAAACTCGAGGAGTGTGCCACCTCGTTCTACACCACCCCACCCCTCTCCTACCTCGATCCCCTCACCACCACGACTCCATTTATTTTAACTACGCATGTTTTATAGCGATGAGTTTTATACTTCAAGTTCTAGTCACTACAGTGATGTTGCAGTTTTAAGTTTGTTCGAATGAATGGTGTATTACGTCATTTTGTATCACGGCAGTTTTTAATATCCACGCCGATAATTTGAGAGGGTGGGTTGGGGATATAGTGTTACCCTTGTCCGTCCGTATGTACGTTCGTAGCGCATTGGATGCGGTTTTTCGTGAGGCTCTTTTCCAAGGTAACGACAGGCATACACTCTTCAAACTTCATACACAGTACACCGACATGAAAAGGCCTATTGGATTTAAAATGCATTTAGGTATACATTTGAGATAAAACATGTTTAAAAACACTTTTTACCTGAAACATGCTGTAACGGTAGGAAACGGCGATGTTACTTAAATTTCTCCGCACAGCATGCGATTTCGTACGAACTGTGAATTTAATGTGATAAATGGGAGTCAGAACTTACGAACTGTGTAGAGGACTTGAATCAATTCTATAATTTGACAAAGATACAGCCTTCGAAACGAGGTTGGTCATATTGGCGTAAACAAATATGTCTACCATGTGTTATATCTGCGGCTCCAGTGCCAGTGCCCAGCCAATCCCGTTTTCGCTTCTTGGAGCGCAAAGACGACAAGCCGACAAATACAGCCTTTTGTCGTCTCAAAAGACGACAAGACGATAAAATGCTGTTTTGTCGTCCTATCGCCAAGACGACTCGACGACATGGCAGAAATCAGCCACCATAAGTACAGTAGTAACAGTAGAAGAAGTACATGGATAAACTACTACATTTTAGTGTGTTAGTCGAGGATTGATAGTCTCAATATAGTAATACATTTGCAAACGGGGATAACTCGAATGAGCTTAAACGATACACTATGTTGCGTGTGTATAAATAGGTCATACTATATCAACATGAACAAGCAAAGTTTTTTCGCAAGCTAAATTAACTACCGAGAGAAAATAGCATTATATCTTGGTTGGAACTGGTAACAAAGTTCAACATTATAACCGATCAAGTCACGGGTGTTTAAACAATATTGCAAAAAATAATGTTGTCAGGAAGACGTAAACACGCCACGACCGTTTTTTTCTTACCAGACACTTTCTTACCAATGTTTACCATCAGTTCTTCCTAGCAAACATTTTGAATCAAGATGGGCGACTTCGCTTCGCTCTGGTCAAATTCTTGACATGCGTTACATATTGACTACATATTCGCCTTTGTAGCACGACGTGCTAGAATTACATATCAGCATAGAAATACAAGTGATCACATGTAAGGGATGCGTGTGCGTTAGCGTGTGCATTACAATACAGATAAAAAATTCACTGCTACCAGGTCTAATTATAGGATTGTTTTATCAAAGTGAAAAACTCAAAGAAGCTGTTTATTGCTACCTTAATTATGAAAACCATAAAATGTGAGTTTGGCAAGTTTCATTTGTATTAAAGCGTGTCAGTCATATATATCCAATAACATGCAAAATTGAAATAGTAACAGGAATGTAGTCTAAATTATAAAGCGAAGTGTGCAATTACTAAACATGTGAGATTACCCACACAGTAATTATTGCGCCAGTCAAAGATTTGTACTTTTAAATAACTGGGTGCAGCTTTAAAGGGAGTTTTAAAAGATTTGTATAGTCTATGCTATTTGTTTTATTTACTTTTTAGACGGGGGCTGGATCACACTCACAATCCGCGCTAAATACTCATTCACGGCACAATCATGTCCTTTGTACATCAAACACACATGAGTCGACCCTTAGACATTGTAATGCACAAGCCATAACGCTTGGTATTAATCAGGCGAGTTATTTTTTTAAATGCTTATTTTTGGTAATTTATAAATGCTTTATATAATCATAACGTAAAATACCAGCAAACTGCCCTCTTACCTGTCAATGTCATAATACTGCGATAAAATTCATAATTGTTATTCAACTTTTATATTTTGGTCTTAAAATGAAATATACTATCATATTTAAATTAAAACAGTTTTTTAACAACTGTTATATACAATTACTGGAATTATGTGGTTTTTAAGTAAAACTTTACGGCAATAGAAACATAACATGAAATACGAAAATAGCATGCAACTAATTAAAATGTTATTTTAAGCGAACTACATGAAAATCGGAAATTATTTTTAAAACATTTTTTGACAATTTCACGTAATTAATGCATGCCATTACGTGGTCCGAGTCATTACGAGGTCCGAGTATTAACTGTCATACCCCATCCAACCCCTTCTCTAAGAAGCGAAAAGGGGGTCAGCTGGGGTATGAAATAAAACCTTAATTTCGGCTTAAGTATTTGCATATTCTACATTAAAACATTGAATAGGTAACTTTCATACCCCAGCCAACACCTTCTCCAAGAAGTGAAAACGGGATTGGCTGGGGTATGAAATAAAACCTTAATTTTGGCTTTAACAGTTTGCATATTGTAAAATTAAAATATTTAATAGGTAATTTTAAACAGGTTATCTCATGTTTTCACTAAAAAGTGTTTTTAAACATGTTTTATCTTAAATGTATACCTAAATGCCATTTTATATCCAATAGGCCTTTTGATGGATACTATTTTTTGTCGGAAAAAAGCTTATGTTTATACTGTTTATACATAACCGACTTGAAATAAATAGTATATTATCTTATTGGTGCATTATCAACAGCAATTAGTAATATGCACACTCAGTTAACAAATTACTGTGTACTATTCAACTATTTATTTATTATTATTATGATTGTTAATATGGAAGTTGTATGTAGAATAATTAACTCGACACCGCATTAAGATTGCCGTGTGTCTCTTTAACCAGAATCACTAAGGACTAAACTGTAGGTTAAAGTCTGTCAAGGATACTATACCTACTTGGTCGGAACATGAAGTTTTCATGTCGGTGTGCTGTGTATGAAGTTCCTGTCGGTACATTGGAAAAGAACCTCACGAAAAAACCTCATCCAATGCGCTACGAACGTACATACGGACGGACAAGGGTAACACTATATCCCCAACCCACCCTCTCAAATTAGCGGCGTGGGTATTAAACACTGCTAAAAATGACGTAAAACACCACTCATTCAAACAAACTTAAAACTGCAACATCACTGTAGTGACTAGAACTTGAAGTATAAACCTCATCGCTATAAAAACATATGTAGTTAAAATAAATGGAGGCTTGGTTGTGAGGAGGTCAAGGCAGGGGGTGGGGGTAGAACGGGTGGCACACTCCTCGAGTTTTATCAAGCCTGTTTGAAACATATTCAACATAATCCATGACCTGTAACATACGAATATATTTGCTTTTACGGCATCGCTATTCCAAGGATATAGTGATAGTGTTTTCTTTTTGTCTGTTTTTTGTTGTGTGTTTGAAGCAATTTATTTCAATTATGCGCAAAAACAGAATGTCGTGATTGTATTTGATGTTCATTTGTAGGCTCTACAATATTTCGTATGAAGTCATACCAAAAAGACTTTGTACAACTTTAACATGTGTGTGGTAATGGATGTGGTAAACAGGATTTTCCGCGTTTGTGACATGTACATTGCCTTCTGTCGTGAACTGATGCACAGTGACGCTTTAGATTGTTCTTCACTGCATGTAAACATCTAGAGCGGTAGCCAGCATATTTCACTACCGCTCATGAACAGTCTCAATCAAACCGAGACTGCAATATTTCGTATATGTCGTGCTCGGCCGTTTCCAAAGGTCCATTATCATACTTTTTGTTCTGGGTAAACTCATGAGAACAGCAGTATTATTAAAATCTTCACCCATGTCCTTAATGTATTTTCGTTCTGATTATCATTGTATATCATTGATACAGACAATGACATCTTCATTGATAAATATCAAGAAGTTCTCCTCATAGGACAATTTCATTTGGGTTAAAAGTTCGTAACCTGCAAGTAAACATGGTAAAAAAAATCCGTAACCTGATTTTTAACATCGACAAAAAATCCGTATCATTTTTGCAGATTTTATTAACAATTATTGTATGATTTGTAAACACTATTAACTATTATTCATGTTGAAATCTATATAATATCAATATTGTTTTTATAAATAATGCGAGGAAATTAACTGTATTCTAGTCGAATAAGCTATTTCAAGCCTGTGTTTCTTTTCTAATTAGCTTATATGCAAAGAACCTTTTCTCTATAATAATGGATCATATTTTACTAATATAACTGAAGTGGGACACATAATTACCAGCACGGCATACTAATGCTTTTTTCTTCAAAATAAAGTCAAAAGAATTTATTTTCTTTACTATATTTGGCAAAATATCCACTTCTTAACACTTTATCTCGTTTCTAGCATCCCCTGAAGTCGTCAAAAGTCCATTAACGTTGTAACCGGGTAGACTCACTTAATGATTACATGTGGCAGTAATATTAGTACTAGATAAGTAGTAACAGCGGAAGAAGTTCTGTCAGTAGAACGTATGGATATACAACTATATTTTAGTTTGTTAGTTGGGGATTGATAGTCACAATAAATTACAAATACATTTACAAGCGTGGATAACTCAAATGAGCTTAAACGATACACTGCGTTGCGTGTGTATAAATAGGTCATACTACATAAACATGAATAAAATGTGAGTATGGCAAGTTTTATTTGTATAGCGTGTGGTATTTTTCATTTAGTTCAGTCATAAATATATGCCATAACATGCAAAATTTCAATAATAACAGGACTGTAGTCTAACTGTGCAATTACTAGAAATGTGAGATTACCCACACAGTAGTTATTGCGCCTGTCGAAGATTTGTACTTTTTTAAATAACTGTGTGCAACTTTAATGGGAGTTTAAAAGGAGGGGTAACAAGCATAGATTTGTATAGTCTATGCTATTTGTTTTAATTACCTTTTAGATGGGGGGGGGGGGCTGGATCACGTTCACAATCCGCGCTAAATACCATGGCACATGTCCTTTTTACATCAAACACACATGAGTCAACCCTTCGACATTGTAATACACAATCCATAACGTTTGGTATCATTCAGGCGAAATAATTTTTTATATGCTTATTTTTGGTAATTTATAAATGCTTTATAAACTACAAACAAACTGCCCTCTTAACTGTCAATTTCATAATACTGCGATAAAATTCACACTTGTTATTCAACTTTTATATTTTTGTCTTAAAATGAAACTATCATATTTAAATTAAAACAGTTTGTTTAACAACTATTATATGCATTTCCTCGAATTATGTGGTTTTAAGTAAAACTCTACGGCAAAAGAAAACACAACATAGGTTTAAAATTGGAAATAGCATGCAACTAATTAAAAATGTTATTTTAAGCGAACTACGTAAAAATCGGGAAAAAAAAAATTAAAACATTTTTTGACAATATCACGTAATTAAAGCATAGTATTTTAATGACTTTGTCAGAAGATATACATTGTAAACGAAAGAGTTGCGTTATAAGGTGAACACCTCTTGTACAAGCTCTCTTACCCTTCCAAAGCAATAATGTCAACCTTTAAAAATGTCTGAATTTTCTAACCCATGGTATTTAGTGGTGGTCGGTAGGTAAGAAATATTTTTAAAACAAAGTAAGAAAATACTGTTATGCAACGACCCCACCCAACCCACCCCACCTCTCCTTCTCCCTTTAAACTTTACTTTAGTGGAGATATTAAAGTACAAATACACACGACATCAAAAAAAGTGCAACGAGTTAGTGATAAAAGATATAGATCGAATCTAGTTTAGTGACACTTTTATCTTTTGTGGGTATTTTGTCGGTAAATCTTCTGAAATTGTTTTATATTGTGGGGTCTCAATGGAGATGACGTGACACAGCAATTACGTTGTTTTCAATATAAAAAAAAACATCTGAATAGTGTTAACGTTACGGTTACAAGTAAACACTGTAATACGAGACGTACTGACAAGGTTTACACAAGTTATCGCATATATTCAGAGTTTGAAAACTTGTATCGGTAATATGGGATTGCAAATATAAGGCAGATTTATTTTCAATCTTAATTTTTTAAGATCATGAACAACTTATATAATGTACTGTCTAGCATTGACCACATCAATGAGCACATCAAGTGGTTCTATAAATGATTTACAGTCATATTTTAAAATTCACTAGGACGGTAATAGCATGTCTGTTAAATAAGTAGCTAAATATTTAAGAATTTTAGTTACGATCAATAGCTTCGTAAGAGAGCACGTGTGTCATTTTTTCGTACATGCACTTTTGCACATTAATTGGTATAAATAGTCGTTTATGAAAGAGATACACATCATGTCAAACAATTTACTTCTTCCCAGGGGTTGGGGTGGAGGGTGTGGGTGGTGGTTTGGGAGGGCTTTTTTTAATTATGTCTCATACGAGCATTTTAATGATTGAAGTGTATACTAATATGTTTTTCGTGTGTGTTTGGAGGAGGATTGGCGGAGAACGGTTAACCAGAGACCCTGGGTTCAACTGTTATATTTCACCACCTATAATATTAGAGGTGGTGAAAATTCGTTCCTCAACCGGGACTCTAACCCAGGGTCTCTGGTTTACCGTACCAGGGCTCTAACCACTGAGCTATCAAGGACACACGGTTAGGAATCGATTATTCACCCTTTACATGTACCCGGTTATATACACCCCCACCAGATTGAAATTCGTCTCTGAATTTCTAGTAGAGTTAACTCAAGGCCGGCTGTCAGACTTATGTTCATACTGTTTCATGCTAACAGACACTGTCCTGGATCCCGGACGAGCCCCAAATATAACAGGTGGTGAAAAATCGTTCCTCAACCGGGACTCGAACGAACCCAGAGTCTCTGGTTTACCGTACCAGGGCTCTAACCACTGAGCTATCGAGGACACACGGTTAGGAATCGATTATTCTCCATTTACCTGTACCCGGTTACATATGAACTTGTGAAATATGAGTGAATGTTATGAAGTTATTCAGCAAAACCTGAATTTCCATATCAGACCATGGTGATCTTGACCTTTGACCTACTGACCCAAAAACGATAGTGTCCCTCCTCTCACGTAGATCAAGGTAACTATGTAGTTTCATGGGTGTGGGTATTATGGTTTCAAAGTTATTTTTCAGAACAAGTATTTCCATAAAAAGGCATGAAAACTGTCCTCTTTATCCAATACTTTGTATTCTGTGTAAATTACTGTATACCGGTATAAAGTCAACTGACACTTAATAAGAAAACTAAATGAAGATTGTCTTCTTTCAGCCTATTGCAACAAAATATCAATTATAAAGTTTAGTACATTCAATGTTTAAAGTTATTTTATTACTCAATAGTTTTGGCAGTATGACAATGCTTAACTGCTACAATAAGAGATATTTTAAATGCTAATTCATTACAATAATAATATATTGATAAAACATATTTCCAAAGATAGGTATCAAAATCTGATCAAAATGATCCTGCTTGGCTAACAATGTGCATGATTATTAATTATATTTACATTTGACAATTAATTGACTTCAATCTTGATGACAATACATTAATTTGGTATAACTACATATCATCACCACTCAAGCCAAGCATTTCTCAAGTCTATTTAAACATGAAGAAATATATATATGTTTGAGTGTGTTTTCATTTTAATATTGAATTTTATCTGTTCAATGTAGCCCCCAAATATAATGCACCACTATGATTTAACATCAGTTTGGTCTGATGTATACACATGAAACATTGAAATAATAGCATTTTTATTTGCACCGGTCCTAACCCCCCGATAAATAGTGCCTGGTCCCTTACTTTTCTATTTACCGATATCATTAAATAATGCAGAAAATCTGCATAACCTGCATAGCGCAGTAACTGTAAATTATTGACCTATAGCGCATAGACCAATTATAAGTACACAGGCTAAAAATAAAGTGCACGTCAATATCACGTGATATCGAACATTTCGCCGCACCAGTAAAATAGTACGTAAGCGCACAGGTATCTTTGAATTAAAAGGAACACACTGTTTTCAACTCGCGGCGGGACATATTTACAAATAATTATTAAGAATTATTTGAACTTAAAGGAAATTATTTGTGCAGGTTACTGATCCGGAAATTTTATAACGATCGACCTTGAATCATCTAAAAGTCAAAATATAATACAACAACAAAGATGGCCGGAGAACCAGTAAGTACTTTTTATGTTTGTTTAACTTTATGAGTACAATGAAGTCGTCAGTAGCGGATCTTTCCCATTCCCGGATCAAATAACTAATAGTTCAATAAATAATTTTAATGGAACCTTATCATTTATAGTTAAACAAAATATGCAGTCATGTACGCTACCATTTGATGTTTTTAAGGACTATCGGTCAGCCATCTTTGAAAAAAAAATCCAAAATGGATGGGGTATGATTAATTGAAATGTTCATCCAAATGCATATTATAGGCATGAACAATGATATAATAGATGACATTAATGCAACACTATTGATGTGAACATAATATCAGAAACAATATTTATTTGGCAGAAATAGTGCCCTTTATATTCGAAAAGTTTAGTGCAATTTTACTCTAAGATGTTTTGTTTTTTATGTTAAATAAATTTGTCCATAGAATTGTCCATTTATCTAAAAATGGCACACGAGACATCATTTCTAAATTAAATACGGCATGTTATCACATCATCCACATTTCATAGTCACTCATTGTAAAGAAAACGATCTATTCTTTCAATGGCATGTACTTTCAAAATAATCTCAATGCTATAGTATGGTGGCACTGGCGGGTTTTAATTGTCAAACTATTATAAATGGCAACTATATTTTTGGATGTATTAAACACAACTGAGTGACTGTTGTGAATAGAAACATGGGAAAACAAGAGTAATTTATTATTATATTCCTATAAAAACAGCACAAACTAAATAATAACATATGAATACGATCAAATTACCTGTTTATCCGAATGTTTCACCATACAGCATGTTTCATTTTACAATTCACCTGCATGCTTTTCATGTGTATCATGTGCGTGTGTTGAAGACACATGGCGTATAAAGAAAATCTTCATTTTTAACAATGGTGTACTTCGAATTTTGGATGATGTGATAACATGGCTTACTTTATTTAGAAATGATGTCTCGTGTGCCATTTTTAGATAAATGGACAATTCTATGGACACATTTATTTAATATAAAAAACAAAACATCTTAGAGTAAAATTGCACTAAACTTTTCGAATATAAAGGGCACTATTTCTGCCAAATAAATATTGTTTCTGATATTATGTTCACATCAATAGTGTTGCATTAATGTCATCTATTATATCATTGACAATGTTCATGCCTATAATATGCATTTGAATGAAAATTTCAATTAGCCATACCCCATCCATTTTGGATTTTTTTTCCAAAGATGGCTGACCGATAGTCCTTAAGCGTAGATTTACTGTGATTGTTCCTAGGTGTCTACTGCGAGCTGGAAAACTAAGTAAAACAAATAAAAATATATTATAGGGTGTAAAAAAAATACGAATGACAATTAAATTCAGATAGTAATACATTTAGTTACCGATCGAATCAACCTTCGGACCATGTCGTATCGTATTATCTTAGTGTCACATATAGCTACCAGCGAATAAAAACGATTGTTACAGGAAGCATAAATGTTATATCAATAATGGAAACCATTCCATATGAGTGATTCTAAATTCAAACATCTGAATTGTTTGTTTTTTTCTCCCTTTTTATAAACTCCTTAAAATATCAAAATTGGCAAAAAAATAAAAGTCAACGGTTTTTTGTTGTTTTATTGTTATTCATACTTTTCCATTGGAGCGAAGTTGAGATTTAATATTATTTTCAGTAGGTGATAAAATGTGTGTTACTTGGTTTTTATTCTTAGGTTCTATGGTAAAATAAAAGTCTTTGGCAGAGTAAAAAGACGAAAATTTTCAAGATTATGATTTTGAAAGATACATATACTGAATCCATTTGCATGAATGCAGGGGTCAAATTTAATATTTTTAGACACTTGCTAAAAAAACAAGTGCCACGATGTTCTGCTTGCTATTTGAATCAAGACACTTGCATTAATTAATAATTTAGAGCCTTCCATTCATTGTAGCAGGAATGCTGAACATGTAAATGATGACATTTTAACACTCAGCTAGAAGCAACAAGGTAATAATGCATCATTATACTTAATATGCACCTATTTTACTAAGTTTGATGAATATATTTAGTGAATAAATGTAGATTTAGACTTAGTGGGGTTTCTTTTATTACTTGCAAAATTTATCAAGTGCTAATATTTTCTATTTGCAATTCGCAGATATCTTGCAAATATCTACTTGCATTTAGCAAATAAATAAGTGTTAAATTTGAATTCTGCATGAAATATGCAGGATTTTAAAAGAATCATACTGTAGATAGCTTAATTTTAACAGGATAAAGACCGAGATTATCACCTACCAGAATGTATTGGTATGTTAGTGGTATGTCTAATTTATGGTCACTGATTGGTCAGGGTTTTTTTATGGTGCTCTATCAAAATTATGAATACTGAAATTCAACCATTTGTCTGTTGTTGTTATTGTTATACTGTAATGTTATTATAAATAGGAATCTTGCATAGTCTGAAAATCCGTACATACAAATGCATACTTTATTATCATTCAAAGAATTATCGGGTAACATTGAAAAGTATGGATGTAAGATGCATACAGGTATGAAACCACTAATTGTTTTCCCCATATACACCAATGTGAAAGTGTCACATATTAATGATTTGCTGCAAAGTCAACTCAAGTAGGGATAATGCAGCAGTGTAATGTTCATATAGAAAAGTAATTTTCCACTTGAAAAAATACCAGAAAAGATGGGGTCTCAAGACATGTAAGAAAGTTCTTGTTTGTTTACTAAACATGTCAAGGGTACAGCTGTTTTCATTGATTGCTCACAAGGTGTAAGTATAGAGTCTTATACATACAACCACAAAATCGAATACAAATGGGCTGTTTTCCCCTACTTATAATGCCCATTTCCATCAAAAAAGGAGGG
>JAWPHD010022472.1:0-24972 GCA_037043455.1 Cyrtodaria siliqua | reverse complement strand
ATATTGGGAAAAGAAATATAAATGAGTATTCAGATTGTGTGCGATTTATTTTGAACTCTGTTGACATTCCAGATTATAAGGTACATTTTCACCCTCATCATGAGGGAGCAATACAATCAACAGGTATCCTAACACGCAGCATGAGGCTGATATCAATTACCTGATAAATACTCCAGTTAATTTGTAGCCGTGTCAGACAAGTGTTACCAGTTGGTCACTAAATAATATCATGAACAATTGAGTAAACATATAACATTTTTTTTTTTTATAATTTATCATACATGTTTGAATGTAAAACAATTGGACAGAATAATATTTAGATTATTTTAATTCTCCGTGAATCCTCCGGGTTTAGGTTAACTCGACATATATTTTCTCATATTATTACATGGTATTTGAGTGAATAATATTATTTCACTTGATAGAGGTGGGCATGTACTTGGAAATTAATTGATTGATTTAAATCGGTCAGTGTTCATTTTGCCAAGAATGTTGTATTTCTAAAGCTATGAACAACTGACAGGAATTGTCACAAAATGTCACGGGTAGAGCGTACTGGTCGTATATAGCTCTTGTATCGGTTACACCCAAAATCTATTGTTCGAGGTGAAACAATTTCACAATATTCATGATCTATTCATGTAACACGTAAAAGCGTGCACATTTTAAGTGGCCGCCAGAGAGGCCGTGTCATAAGTTTAGTTTTGTGCTAATGCATGTAAACGTATAGGTATATTTTCCTTAAACGGCAAAATTGTATAAGGGCCTCGCGTGTAGATTCAATACTGTAGATTTAGCCACGTTTGTCACGGACTGAACGGGGCAAATAATGATTTGGGCGTAATGTTTGCTATAAAACCCATTGTCTTCTAGCTTTCGCCGGGATCATCGAAAGTACTTTGTTGGAACAGAGATTGGACGGCAAATTTCACAGGCAACATGTGGTTAGTAGTTTTATTAAACTTTTATCGTATATTTGTATTCAGTGGCGGCGCCATCTTGTTTGGCGGTTACGACATCCGGTTAGCATTGATGTTTCTCAAACATAACTTTAGACTAGCATATGAGTTTGAAGTTACTTTATTAGATGTAATTATTGTAATTGATCATTAATTGTAAAACAATATTAATTTGATAACAGTGGATAATAGGTGCATTAGTTAACGTTGGCGTATAACTCAGTGATTGTAATACACGATTGTTAACATTGCGTGCAAACATAACTCAGTGAGTGTAATATATGAGTTATTTGATCATGTTTATATTACATGTATTAGGGGCATTGATTAACAGCGACGTACATAGCGTATACATGGCGTTGTAGAATATGTATACATTGCTACTCATCATTAGTACAGCTTACATATATTGATTGAATAATGATTTGTTTGGGTAATGATAATTATGCAAGATTGTTATGTTTGTAAACCGACAGCTAAAACGTATGTATAATTACAGCCTAAGCCATCCAGGGTTGGATATTAGCCATCCAGGTGTGGATCTAAGCCATCCAGGATATAAGCCATCCAGGGTTGGAGTAAGCCATCTAGGTTGGATATCCAGGAGTGGAGCTAAGCTTCACGATTAACGTTACACGCGGTGGAGACGGTCCCCGTACCTGCGCAGCCAGGTTTTACTAACGACAACCCCCGGGACACAAGGTGGGCCCGTTACCAGTCCTCACTGGAGGAATATCATTCACAATCTCAGTGGAGATTAACTATCATTGCATCGCGTCATCAACCCTTACAGAAGGCATTTGATGACAATCATCCATTGAATTCGCGCATCATCATCTTCATGAGCTCTCGCGCATCACAGTTATCGCGCTAGATCAACATTGTTATAGCTTTAACAACACTTTAGTGTCTTAGACATTCAGTATTTATAACAATACTAAGAACGTCTTAAACGTTCAGGAGAACATTCTTTTCATAGTTCATTTGTGTATTCGCTTGTTTTTTTAGATAATTGTATATATATTAAACATATTTTAAAAGTTGCATTAAACTTATGTAAATGCATTCACCGTCATTGATTCTTTCCTGAGTTAGCCCAACCACTAAGGTCATCCTGTGACAACTGGTGTCAGAAGTGGATTTTGGGCGACTACGGAGGGAAAGAATCAATAAGTGATCTTTATTATGATATACTAAATCTCTACTTATTATTTTAGAATTGTGTACCACCCTCTGATCCATCAAGGCGACTGTCGACGATCACGGCTACTGCTTGGAAGACAAGTCAAGACACGACAAGGGTAGGGTGAGTCCAAACTGTTGTTTTGTCCGTTCTTTCCTTGGCGCGAGGTCGCAGTGGTCTACACGAGTGGGTCTGAGGCACTTTTGCTCAATAATTTGGGTGTTTGTTTTTACCTCCCTTGATATACACATAGTATCCAATTAGGTTGGCTAACAAGACGTTCTACTCATGCTGTGACACTCGAGTATACTTATATTGATGGGAGAAGTAAATATACATGTACATGTTATACACATTTCGATGATTGTTTAAGGTTTATGTCCAATATCAAATTAAGATATTTTATGTAGTGCATATGTTTTGTGGAAGCTAGATACTATCTACACATAATCGTTAGTAGTTAGCGCTAGTACAAATGTGTATGTAACTTGTCCTATGATGATGCCCAGGTATTTACTGAGGACACAGTGACTTACCATTAGTAGTTAAGTGAGTAGAATTATTAGTGACGTGTGTATTGTAATTATTGTAGTTAGTAGTCCACAATGTCTATAGACATGACGTCCATAAAGGATCTTACGGAAATGGGAAAGGAGTTAGGGTATGCTGGAGAGGAGCTTAGAAACTTTGTTAAAGACGAACAGGCTAGGGAAAGGGAATTTAGACTTAAGGAAAGAGAATTAGCAAAGCAGGAAAGAAATGAAGAAAGTATACTAGTTAAAGATAAGCTAGAATTAGAAGGTAGATTAGCTAAAGAGAAGCTAGATGCTGAGAAAGATAGGTTAGCATTCGAAAGTAGACTAGCCACAGAGAAGTTAGAATTAGAAGATAGGTTAGCAAAAGAGAAGTTAGAATTAGAAAGTAGAATAGTAAGGGAGAAGCAAGAGTTAGAACATGAGAGGTTCGAAACAGATGGTAGACTAGCTAAGGCTAAGATGATAATGGAAAGGGAGCAAAAAGAGTTTGATCATAAGTTAGCTTTAGAGTTGGAAGCAGCTAAGACACATAGTAAGGAAAGTAAAACTGAAGGGAAAGATAGTTATTCTGGGAAGTTAAAAGGTTCGAAGTTACCATACTTTGATGCTGACAAAGATAACATGGACAGTTACTTGTTACGGTTCGAGCGTTATGCTGAGTTACAGGAATGGACCAAAGATAAGTGGGCAGTTCATTTAAGTGCGTTATTGAGAGGCAAGGCCTTAGATGTATTTTCTAGATTACCTAGTTTAGATGCTCTTGACTATGACAAGTTAAAGGATGCTCTTTTAAAGAGATTTGAGTTAACTGAAGAAGGTTTTAGAAAGCGGTTTAGAGCGTGTCTGCCTGAGAAAGGCGAGTCATTTATTCAGTTCATTAGTAGATCTAGAAATTACTTAGATAGGTGGTTAGAGTTAGGGAAGGTAGCGCAGACTTATCAGGGCCTCATAGATTTCTTGTTGCGTGACCAGCTATTCAATGTTTGTAGTAGAGATCTGTTCTTATTTCTTAAAGAAAGAAAACTAACTAGTGTAGGAGAAATGGCAACACAAGCAGATCAGTTTGCCGAGGCTAGAGGTGGAGCTCATAATGTAGTGTCGAAAGACAGAACTTTTAGAGATAGGCAAGGGGACGATCATAAACAGAAAGGCCAGAGTGGAAACTATAGAGGTGGTGGTAGTTCGATGGGTGCTAGAGGAGGTAGCAATAGTGGTAACATAGGTAGACCTTTTATTCGTTGTCGTCACTGTAATGGGAATCATGCTTCACATGAGTGTAGGAAAGCGGTGAAAGTGTCCGCTGTCGTAGACAATTTCAGTGAAAATAGTAGAGTGGACAACAATGTAGGGAATCAGAACCAAGGTTTTAACAACCCATGGAATTTCGGTAGAGGTAGAGGTGGTCAAAACCGAGGTAGAGGTAGAGGCAGAGGTAGTAATAGTCCGGTTATTAAAACCGAGAGTAGTAGCTGTTGTGTTAAATCGGATGGTGTAATGGCGAAGATCGGAACATGTCTCTTTCCGTATGCAAATCTTCCAACGGCAGATGGTAGAGTGAACGGCACGGACGTAATTGTAATGAGGGATACAGGTTGTACAGGTGTGGTAGTTAGGCGTAGTTTAGTTACGGATGACCAGTTGGTAGGTAAACAGTCACCGTGTATGTTGTTAAATAAGTCGGTAGAGCACGTGCCAATAGCGAGAATAGAGGTAGATACACCTTTCTTTAAAGGGACTACAGAGGCACTATGTATGGATGACCCGATGTATGATTTAACGATAGGGAACATAGATGGTTCAGCACTTCCGGTAATGTCCGATTTTAGAAGTAGCATAAGTAATGCCGTAGAGACTAGAGCGCAGGTTCAGAAGCAAGCTCAGGCTTATAGAAAATTAAAGGTTCCTGCAGCCGTAGGTGACATATCTAAAGCGGAGTTTATAGAAGCACAAACTCAAGACGAGTCATTAGGTCCTTGTAAAGTGAAGGCCAAGGACGGTGTAGTGAAGAAGTGTAAAGGGTCCGGTAGTTGTAAGTTTGTACATAAGAATAGGTTATTGTACAGAGAATTTGAAGATAGTGGTAGTAGACAGTTTCACCAATTAGTGGTACCTACCCAGTATAGAACGACAGTGCTTAAGGTAGCTCATGAGTCGATTATGGGAGGTCATTTAGGCGTAAAGAAAACGTCAGATAGAGTATTGGCAGAATTTTATTGGCCAGGCGTTAGTGGAGATGTAACTAGGTATTGTAGGTCCTGCGATGTATGCCAAAGGACAGTACCAAAAGGTCGAGTGACCAAAGTACATTTAGGTCAGATGCCACTGATAGATACACCATTTAAGCGGGTAGCCGTAGACATAGTTGGACCAATTTTTCCAGTGTCGGATAGGAAAAATAGGTACATTTTAACCATGGTAGACTATGCAACTAGGTATCCGGAGGCAGTAGCATTGCCCTCAATTGAAACTGAGAGAGTAGCTGAGGCATTAGTTGATATGTTCAGTAGGCTAGGTGTACCAGAGGAAATGCTGACTGATTGTGGGTCACAGTTTACGTCAGAACTTATGGCTGAAGTAAGCAGGTTATTGTCTTTGCGTCAAATCATGACAACACCATATCACCCTATGTGTAACGGGTTAGTCGAACGATTTAACGGGACGTTAAAGCAAATGTTACGGCGTATGTGTACCGAGAGACCCAAAGATTGGGACAAGTATCTCAATGCTTTATTGTTTGCATTTAGAGAGGTACCACAAGAGAGTTTAGGATTCTCTCCGTTTGAGTTATTGTACGGTAGGTCAGTTAGAGGTCCCATGAGGATTCTTAGAGAGATGTGGGCAGGTGAAGTAGATAGTGATGAGGTTAAGACTACATATCAGTATGTTTTAGATCTGAAGGAGAAACTAGAGGAGACTTGTAAGATAGCTCAAAGTCAGTTAGTTAAGGCAAGTACCAAGTATAAACGCTACTATGACCAGAAAGCTAGAGCTAGGAAGTTTAAGATAGATGACCAGGTGTTACTGTTACTCCCGACCGACAGTAACAAGTTGTTATTACAATGGAAAGGTCCGTTTTACGTTAGAGGGATAGTGAACACTATGGATTACCGTATCGAGATAAACGGAAAGTTAAAGACCTTTCATGCGAATATGCTGAAAGAGTATATCGGTAGAACCGATAATGTGCAACAAGGGGTATTAAATGTAGTTAATGTTGCAGTTATTGAGGATAGTGAGGAAGGCAGTAGTGAGGACACTAGTCCCATGTATTTTCCCACTAGTGTAGGTAAGGAGACAGCAGCCGATGTAGACATATCGGGCATGCTTAGTGTAGCAGAGAAACGAGAGGTAAGTCGTTTAGACTCTGAGTGTAGTACTGTTCGGTCCGATAAGTCGAGACCAACAGATGTAGTGCAGTGTAGCTTTAAGCACACTTTAGCAAAGCCGATTAGGGAAACGAGAGACCCTACTCCATTTCGCAAACAGTATACTGGTAATGCGATGGATGCAATGTGTAAGGTTGGAGTTCTTGTAGTGACAGGAAGTAGTGTTATTAGTAACGGTAAAGTCGGTGTAATAGATCGTGGAAAGCACAATATTGGGGCAGACTATTTAAGTCGCCGCACATAATGACCGGTTTAATACAATAGTGTATTGCAGTGTATTGTACAATAGTAGTATATGTTACGACAGGGTAGTGTACAATTGTAGAATAGTGTTGAAATTGTAATTACATATTATAATTAGGTTATAACTGCAGTGGTAATAGTTAACATACTCAAGCGATTGAGCGATCAGCTTGTACGTTTTGTCGCTCGTTTGCTCAGAAGAATTAATAGTTTCTTAACGTGTAAATATTAATTATCATTTTGTTGAATTTAAAAAGTGTAGCACTTTCTTTAAGTGGGGAGATGTTGTCACAAAATGTCACGGGTAGAGCGTACTGGTCGTATATAGCTCTTGTATCGGTTACACCCAAAATCTATTGTTCGAGGTGAAACAATTTCACAATATTCATGATCTATTCATGTAACACGTAAAAGCGTGCACATTTTAAGTGGCCGCCAGAGAGGCCGTGTCATAAGTTTAGTTTTGTGCTAATGCATGTAAACGTATAGGTATATTTTCCTTAAACGGCAAAATTGTATAAGGGCCTCGCGTGTAGATTCAATACTGTAGATTTAGCCACGTTTGTCACGGACTGAACGGGGCAAATAATGATTTGGGCGTAATGTTTGCTATAAAACCCATTGTCTTCTAGCTTTCGCCGGGATCATCGAAAGTACTTTGTTGGAACAGAGATTGGACGGCAAATTTCACAGGCAACATGTGGTTAGTAGTTTTATTAAACTTTTATCGTATATTTGTATTCAGTGGGCGGCGCCATCTTGTTTGGCGGTTACGACATCCGGTTAGCATTGATGTTTCTCAAACATAACTTTAGACTAGCATATGAGTTTGAAGTTACTTTATTAGATGTAATTATTGTAATTGATCATTAATTGTAAAACAATATTAATTTGATAACAGTGGATAATAGGTGCATTAGTTAACGTTGGCGTATAACTCAGTGATTGTAATACACGATTGTTAACATTGCGTGCAAACATAACTCAGTGAGTGTAATATATGAGTTATTTGATCATGTTTATATTACATGTATTAGGGGCATTGATTAACAGCGACGTACATAGCGTATACATGGCGTTGTAGAATATGTATACATTGCTACTCATCATTAGTACAGCTTACATATATTGATTGAATAATGATTTGTTTGGGTAATGATAATTATGCAAGATTGTTATGTTTGTAAACCGACAGCTAAAACGTATGTATAATTACAGCCTAAGCCATCCAGGGTTGGATATTAGCCATCCAGGTGTGGATCTAAGCCATCCAGGATATAAGCCATCCAGGGTTGGAGTAAGCCATCTAGGTTGGATATCCAGGAGTGGAGCTAAGCTTCCACGATTAACGTTACACGCGGTGGAGACGGTCCCCGTACCTGCGCAGCCAGGTTTTACTAACGACAACCCCCGGGACACAAGGTGGGCCCGTTACCAGTCCTCACTGGAGGAATATCATTCACAATCTCAGTGGAGATTAACTATCATTGCATCGCGTCATCAACCCTTACAGAAGGCATTTGATGACAATCATCCATTGAATTCGCGCATCATCATCTTCATGAGCTCTCGCGCATCACAGTTATCGCGCTAGATCAACATTGTTATAGCTTTAACAACACTTTAGTGTCTTAGACATTCAGTATTTATAACAATACTAAGAACGTCTTAAACGTTCAGGAGAACATTCTTTTCATAGTTCATTTGTGTATTCGCTTGTTTTTTTAGATAATTGTATATATATTAAACATATTTTAAAAGTTGCATTAAACTTATGTAAATGCATTCACCGTCATTGATTCTTTCCTGAGTTAGCCCAACCACTAAGGTCATCCTGTGACAGGAATCCAGTTTTACATTCAAGCAGGATAGAGTCATGTTACAATGTAATGTATCAGCTAGGTGAGAGCCAGTCATATTACAATCTAGTTTGTCAGCTAGAAGACAGCTATTCTTGTCATACTGCAAAGAAAATTCTCAGGATTTCATTGGTCAGTGCGCCGTAGACATGAGCCCATTACTGAAATACACAAAAACAAAATGGCGCTTTCCATTGTGTGTAAAAGTCAGAAATAATCGTAAGTGTATTTTTTTGGAAATTTTGCAGATGATAAAACATTAAATAGTGATAAAATACGTTTATTTTATAAAACAATCCGCCAAATTTAAAGACGTTAGAGCGATGACGTCACGAAAATGACAACGTCTAGTTAGAGGCACGTTACGCGGAAATGGCGCAATAAAAATGAAATCCTGTTTTTGGCTGTTACTTTTCTTAAATAAATGGTTACAACTTTGAAGTATGACACATTCGTTATTAGGATTCTTGACAGGAAACTGGCCTCACATTCCCTACCTGGAAAGTATATCCCCCTTGCCTAACGGCTCGGGTGATTATAATTTCCAGGCAGGTAATGTGAGCCCATGTCCCCTGTCAATAATCCTAATAACTAATAATATTACAATATAATGCGTATGATAGACAAAGGTGCGTTAGAATTACGATGAAGGTTGAACTCTGTGTAATCATAACTGTTTAGTATTGTACCCTGATGAGTACAAGTAAGAACTGTGTTTAGCTACATTGCTCAAATGACATTTGATGAAGATATAGGACCGTTGTAAGTGACACATATTGATCGTTCTATTCACAACTCGCCTTTAAACGTGGTTTCTTGTTTTATATAATAACTATTTTTGATTCGATTTAAATTGCATTGGTTCTGCAGCAGGGTCTGAACATTTTATTTATTTGACAGAGTTTACTCGAGCACTATTGCATAATGATTTTAGCTTTACATGCTTTCACACGCGCTTAGTGTAAATTTGAACTACTTATCTGTTTGGCAATACAAAAATGCAGCAATATAAAACTAGACTAAATTAAAAACTAAATTAGCATACGGCGATATCCTTTAACATGTCGTTTTGATATCCATGAGTTTCGGAATGTTTCTAGTTTGGTTTTACTGTCACATGTTTGACTATTTATGTTAGTAATCAGTTTCATTCCTGATAGTTTACATCGTTGATTGCCATGTAAAAGTTCAAGATAGAACGAACGTATGTCAAGGCGAAATTGCTTTGTAATGGTTGGTTATTATTTCATTATTCGTCTAATGATCCATGACGATTGTGTATATAAGGTTAAGAAATGTATATATGCTTGTATTTTAAATTAATATTTGCTAGATTTTAAATTATTTGTTGCCCTATATGTATTATTATTTCCGTTAATCTTTAACACATACTGATAATCTGATATTGTATTGGACAAAATAGTGTCTAGTATATAAAAGTAGTCAGAGATGAAAAGATTCAAAGAGTTTGTTTTATATATCGTTTGTCTTAATCCCGATTCAATTAATAATAATGGTGTTGACACTGAAATGTTTTATTATCTCCATACTATAAAAGCCTTAGTGGATATTGCTAACGCATATATTTGTCCATCTATCTGTACATCCGTCTGTTCGACCGTTACCATATATTCTCTTAAACCACTAAACTGAATACAACAAAATTTAACGTTTGGCAGGTCGACCTGTAGCAACATTTTTTGACTGGGCCAAATGCACTTAAAATCAATCACACTAATCATTTGTCTTCGTATAAATGGCTATGTTTTATAAACATATGCATACGTTTTCTATATATATTGAGAATACTGTAAATGTGAGACAAATTGTTATCTATAATTTGTCTCACATGTCTCTTTCCGGAATCCTCCGTAATCCAGTATCCAGAAAAGGTATTGTAATATATATACTATTCTTTAGTGTATAAAGAGTATGATATATGTATATATATTATCTCTTGAGCAGAGTATATGCATATACAATGATTTAGTTTAGAAAATAACGCAATATTTGATATTATAAGAAACAACACTTTAATAGTCTAGGTGAAACATACATACATCTAGCAAAAAGATGGACACCGACTTCAACAGTATAAGTATTGATGCTCAGTAGTGTAAATGAACTTGACGCTAGTGTCTTGTGCTGTCGATGGCGTAATAATATAATGTCATTATTGATAGTTTGTTATACACTCAGTAAGTTGCTTGATGTAACTACTCTGAACAATTTATGGCAAAGTTAATTGCTTCATGTAAATAATAATAATAAAGTAAAGTTAAATACTGTTGATAATGTTGTGTTGAGCAGCTATTACCATATTATGCATGCATAGAAATGATGGAGTTATTTAATCAATACAAAAATTGTATAACTAGTATTTACTGTGTAATGGCGTTGGCATGGTTTAGGTGAACAAATCATTTATGTTTCAGTGAAAGAATACATGTATCGTTGCGTGTGTTTGTTGTTGTGCTTTTTTTTTTTTTTTTTCTTGTTGTTTTTTGGTATGTCATTTTCTTGTTTTTGTGTGTTTTTCTTTTGTTTTGATATTTATATGAGTATGTCAAGGTGAAATGTTTTAAGGCAAATACTGTTGTAATAATACACAACTTCGACTTTCCTTGATTATTAGCGCAAAGTAAATACCTTTATATAAATAAAAACATACTACCGTTAATACAAGGTGTCGTCCTCTTTACTCTGACAAATACGACATTGACACTATTGTGTTATTCTAAATGGTTTTATTTGAACTTATGATTTGTCTGGTGATTATCGCTTGACTCATGATTTTGAAGGGGAATCAAGAACTAAAACATTTTTTCTATCTTGTATAAACTATGTGACACGTATTTATAATTCCTTATTAAGCTAGTATGCACGCTTGCTATGAGTTTTTCTTTTGTATTTTATAGAACTATTAAATATAAATACGAGGACCGTTCAAATAGTACGTGGATATGTTTAATAGTTGTATATATAATTCAGTATTGAATATATATATATATATATAATTCAGTAATGAGTGGATATATATATACAGATGTGGAAAAAAACATGTATACAGTGCTGCAGTTTATAGAAACCCTGTAGCACTGTATAAATGGTTTTTCCCCATCTATTAATTTATTCCAACATTGTCTTATCCCCCGTGGATCCAGTGCTTTTTGAAAGGTATTTTGTAGATGTATGTATTTTCTGACCCTTATATATATATATATAATTCAGTACTAAATATAAGAATATATGAAATGGATGAACACAAATAATATGGTGTTTATATGAGTATGTCATATAGCATGGCGTTTCTAGCAAAAAAATCCGGGAAAATGTTTACGAGTCATTATTACGTGCATTTATTTCGTTATTTTTACCTCTTGACTGTAATTAAAAGGATAGCATATTTTACTTAGAAATAAGGGTTGCTTTTAGTCTTAACTATGGGGCGCCGCCGTACTACTTTTTAATACCATTTGGTGATATCACCTATTCGAATTGGTGATATCACTAATTCGAATAGGTGATATCACGCATTTAAATAGGTGATATCACCGATTTTTCTGAATGCGTGATAATACCTATTGAATGGATGATATAATCTAGTCCAATCAGTGATATCACTCATTTGCATTAGTGATATCACGTATTCAAAACGAATGAGTGATATCACCCATTCAATAGGTGATATCACCTTGTTTTGAATCAGTCAAAAAAACTAATAGAATCAGTAATATCGCTGATTCGAATAGGTGATATCACTCATTCAAATAGGTGATATTACTGAATTGTATTAAAAAAGCAAAAGGCGTCTATTATGGGACACCATATTAATTTTTAATACCACTTGGTGATATCACCTATTCGAATCGGTGATATCACTGATTCGAATAGGTGATATCACTGATTCAAATATGTATATTACTTATTTTAAATTTGAATCGGTGATATCACCTATTCTAATAAGTGATGCCACTCATTGAAATAGGTGATATCACTACTTTGTTTTTAAAAGCAATACGGCGCCTATTATGGGCGCCGTACTACTTTCTAATACCATTTGGTGATATCACTTTTTCAAATCGGTGATATCACTGATTCGAATAGGTGATATGACGCATTCAAACAGGTAATATCATCGATTTATTCTAAATGCGCGATATAACATATTAAATGGGTGATATCACTCATTAGAATTAGTTATATCACCAATTGAAGTGGTAATTTCATTGAATTAGTGATATCAGCCATTCAATAGGTGATTTCACACTTCCGTTTTAAATCAGTGATATCACATATTTGAATAAGTGATATCAATGATTCGAATGTGTGATATTACTGATTCGAATAGGTGATATCACTCATTTGCATTTGAATCCGTGATATCGCCTAATCGAATGAGTGATATCACTTATTCAAATAGTTGATATCACTAAATTGTATTAAAAAGCAATACAGCCTAATTTTAAAAATGAATCTTAACAGAATTTGCCTAGTAAAGATATTTGAATACATTCTTACAAACAAAATTTTGTTAACCATTTGTAGAAAAATAGTCTGAACAAAATTTTGTTAACGATTTTAAAAATGAATCTTAACAGAATTTTGTTAAGGTGGAAAACTGCCTAGTAAAGATATTTGAATACATTCTTACAAACAAAATTTTGTTAACGATTTGTAGAAAAAATAGTCTTAAAAAAATTTTGTTTACGCTTCTAAAAATGAATCTTAACAAAATTTTGTTAAGGTGGAAGACTGCCTAGTAAAAATATTTGAATACATTCTTACAAACAAAATTTTGTTAACGATGTAGAAAAAATAGTCTTAACAAAATTTTGTTAACGATTTTAAAAATGAATCTTAACAGAATTTTGTTAAAGGGGTTGATGCACTATTTTCAAACACAGTTTATCTTAAAGGGCTCTGACAAACTTGAAAAAAAATGAAAGAATTATCAAAATGCCATGAAAAATAAAGGAGATATGACCTATTCAAAATGTGCAAAGAACATAAATGGAGGCAGCCATCTTTGAACGATGACGTCATCGCGCCGTTTTACCATATATTGCATATTGATAAAATATCTTTTAAAGCAAAGAAAATCACTGAAAATGAAAAATAATACTAAAATGTATGCATTTTGCATCTTTATATTTATTTTTAATCAATTTGTAGTGGTTTTCTTTGCTTTAAAATACATATTGTCAATATGCCTTATATGGTAAAACGGCGCGATGACGTCATCGTTCAAAGATGGCCGCCTCCATTTATGTTCTTTGCAAATTTTCAATAGGTCATATCTCCTTTATTTGTCATGGCATTTTGATCATTCTTTCAGCTTTTTTCAAGTTTTTCAGAGCCCTTTAAAATAAACTGTGTTTGAAAATAGTGCATCAACCCCTTTAAGGTGGAAGGCTGCCTAGTAAAAATATTTGAATACATTCTTACAAACAAAATTTTGTTAACGATTTCAAGAAAAATTTGTCTAAACAAAATTTTGTTAACGATTTTAAAAATGAATCTTAACAGAATTTTGTTAACGATTTTAAAAATGAATCTTAACAGAATTTTGTTAACGATTTGTAGAAAAAATAGTCTTAACAAAATTTTGTTAACGATTTTAAAAATGAATCTTAACAGAATTTTGTTAAGGTGGAAGACTGCCTATGAAAGATATTGAATACATTCTTACAAACAAAATTTTGTTAACGATTTGTAGAAAAAATTGTCTAAACAAAATTTTGTTAACGATTTTAAAAATGAATCTTAACAGAATTTTGTTAACGATTTTAAAAATGAATCTTAACAGAATTTTGTTAACGATTTTAAAAATGAATCTTAACAGAATTTTGTTAAGGTGGAAGACTGCCTATGAAAGATATTTGAATACATTTTTACAAACAAAATAATGTTAACGATTTGTAGAAATAATTGTCTTAACAAAATTTTGTTAACGATTCTGAAAATGAATCTTAACAGAATTTTGTTAAGGTGGAAGACTGCCTAGTAAAGATATTTGAATACATTCTTACAAACAAAATTTTGTTAACGATTTGTAGAAAAAATAGTCTTAACAAAATTTTGTTAACGATTTTAAAAATGAATCCTAACAGAATTTTGTTAAGGTTGAAGACTGCCTAGTAAAGATATTTGAATACATTCTTACAAACAAAATTTTGTTAACGATTTGTAGAAAAAATAGTCTTAAATTTTTTTTGTTTACGCTTCTAAAAATGAATCTTAACAAAATGTTGTTAAGGTGGAAGACTGCCTAGTAAAATATTTGAATACATTCTTACAAACAAAATTTTGTTAACGATGTAGAAAAAATAGTCTTAACAAAATTTTGTTAACGATTTTAAAAATGAATCTTAACAGAATTTTGTTAAAGGGGTTGATGCACTATTTTCAAACACAGTTTATCTTAAAGGGCTCTGAAAAACTTGAAAAAAAATGAAAGAATTATCAAAATGCCATGAAAAATAAAGGAGATATGACCTATTCAAAATTTGCAAAGAGCATAAATGGAGGCAGCCATCTTTGAACGATGACGTCATCGCGCCGTTTTACCATATATTGCATATTGATAAAATATCTTTTAAAGCAAAGAAAATCACTGAAAATGAAAAATAATACTAAAATGTATGCATTTTGCATCTTTATATTTATTTTTAATCAATTTGCAGTGGTTTTCTTTGCTTTAAAATACATATTGTCAATATGCCTTATATGGTAAAACGGTGCGATGACGTCATCGTTCAAAGATGGCCGCCTCCATTTATGTTCTTTGCAAATTTTCAATAGGTCATATCTCCTTTATTTGTCATGGCATTTTGATCATTCTTTCAGCTTTTTTCAAGTTTTTCAGAGCCCTTTAAAATAAACTGTGTTTGAAAATAGTGCATCAACCCCTTTAAGGTGGAAGGCTGCCTAGTAAAAATATTTGAATACATTCTTACAAACAACATTTTGTTAACGATTTGAAGAAAAATTTGTCTTAACAGAATTTTGTTAACGATTTTAAAAATGAATCTTAACAGAATTTTGTTAAGGTTGAAGACTGCCAAGTAAAGATATTTGAATACATTCTTACAAACAAAATTTTGTTAACGATTTGTAGAAAAAAATTTCTAAACAAAATTTTGTTAACGATTTTAAAAATGAATCTTAACAGAATTTTGTTAACGATTTGTAGAAAAAATAGTCTTAACAAAATTTTGTTAACGATTTTAAAAATGAATCTTAACAGAATTTTGTTAAGGTGGAAGACTGCCTAGTAAAGATATTTGAATACATTTTTACAAACAAAATTATGTTAACGATTTGTAGAAATAATTGTCTTAACAAAATTTTGTTAACGATTCTGAAAATGAATCTTAACAGAATTTTGTTAAGGTTGAAGACTGCCTAGTAAAGATATTTGAATACATTCTTACAAACAAAATTGTGTTAACGATTTGTAGAAAAAATGGTCTCAACAAAATTTTGTTAACGATTTTAAAAATGAATCTTAACAGAATTGTGTTAAGGTGGAAGACTGCCTAGTAAAGATATTTGAATACATTTTACTAACAAAATTTTGTTAACGATTTGTAGAAATAATTGTCTTAACAAAATTTTGTTAACGATTCTAAAAATGAATCTCAACAGAATTTTGTTAAGGTGGAAGACTGCCTAGTAAAGATATTTGAATACATTCTTACAAACAAAATTTTGTTAACGATTTGTAGAAAAAAATGTCTTAACAAAATTTTGTTAACGATTCTAAAAATGAATCTTAACAGAATTTTGTTAAGGTGGAAGACTGCCTAATAAAGATATTTGAATACATTCTTACAAACAAAATTTTGTTAACGATTTGTAGAAAAAATAGTCTTAACAAAATTTTGTTAACGATTTTAAAAATGAATCTTAACAGAATTTTGTTAAGGTGGAAGACTGCCTAGTAAAGATATTTGAATACATTCTTACAAACAAAATTTTGTTAACGATTTGTAGTAAAAATTGTCTTAACAAAATTTTGTTAACGATTTTAAAAATGAATCCTAACAGAATTGTGTTAAGGTGGAAGACTGCCTAGTAAAGATATTTGAATACATTCTTACAAACAAAATTTTGTTAACGATTTGTAGAAAAAATTGTCTTAACAAAATTTTGTTAACGATTCTAAAAATGAATCTTAACAGAATGTTGTTAAGGTGGAAGACTGCCTAGTAAAGATATTTGAATACATTTTTACAAACAAAATTTTGTTAACGATTTGTAGAAATAATTGTCTTAACAAAATTTTGTTAACGATTCTAAAAATGAATCTTAACAGAATTTTGTTTAGGTGGAAGACTGCCTAATAAAGATATTTGAATACATTCTTACAAACAAAATTTTGTTAACGATTTGTAGAAAAAAATGTCTTAACAAAATTTTGTTAACGATTCTAAAAATGAATCTTAACAGAATTTTGTTAAGGTGGAAGACTGCCTAGTAAAGATATTTGAATACATTCTTACAAACAAAATTTTGTTAACGATTTGTAGAAAAAATAGTCTTAACACAATTTTGTTAACGATTTTAAAAATGAATCTTAACAGAATTTTGTTAAGGTGGAAGACTGCCTAGTACAGATATTTGAATACATTCTTACAAACAAAATTTTGTTAACGATTTGTAGAAAAAATTGTCTTAACAAAATTTTGTTAACGATTTTAAAAATGAATCTTAACAGAATTTTGTTAAGGTGGAAGACTGCCTAGTAAAGATATTTGAATACATCTTACTAACAAAATTTTGTTAACGATTTGCAGAAATAAATGTCTTAACAAATTTTTTTTAACGATTTTAAAAATGAATCTCAACAGAATTTTGTTAAGGTTGAAGACTGCCAAGTAAAGATATTTGAATACATTCTTACAAACAAAATTTTGTTAACGATTTGTAGAAAAAAATGTCTTAACAAAATTTTGTTAACGATTCTAAAAATGAATCTTAACAGAATTTTGTTAAGGTGGAAGACTGCCTAATAAAGATATTTGAATACATTCTTACAAACAAAATTTTGTTAACGATTTGTAGAAAAAATAGTCTTAACAAAATTTTGTTAAAAGATTTTAAAAATGAATCTTAACAGAATTTTGTTAAGGTGGAAGACTGCCTAGTAAAGATATTTGAATACATTCTTACAAAGATAATTTTGTTAACGATTTGTAGTAAAAATTGTCTTAACAAAATTTTGTTAACGATTTTAAAATGAATCCTAACAGAATTTTGTTAAAGGTGGAAGACTGCCTAGTAAAGATATTTGAATACATTCTTACAAACAAAATTTTGTTAACGATTTGTAGAAAAAATTGTCTTAACAAAATTTTGTTAACGATTCTAAAAATGAATCTTAACAGAATTTTGTTAAGGTGGAAGACTGCCTAGTAAAGATATTTGAATACATTTTTACAAACAAAATTTTGTTAACGATTTGTAGAAATAATTGTCTTAACAAAATTTTGTTAACGATTCTAAAAATGAATCTTAACAGAATTTTGTTTAGGTGGAAGACTGCCTAGCAAAGATATTTGAATACATTCTTACAAACAAAATTATGTTAACGATTTGTAGAAAAAATAGTCTTAACAAAATTTTGTTAACGATTTTAAAAATGAATCTTAACAGAATTTTGTTAAGGTGGAAGACTGCCTAGTAAAGATATTTGAATACATTCTTACAAACAAAATTTTGTTAACGATTTGTAGAAAAAATAGTCTTAACAAAATTTTGTTAACGATTTTAAAAATGAATCTTAACAGAATTTTGTTAAGGTGGAAGACTGCCTAGTAAAGATATTTGAATACATTTTACTAACAAAATTTTGTTAACGATTTGTAGAAATAAATGTCTTAACAATTTTTTTTTAACGATTCTAAAAATGAATCTCAACAGAATTTTGTTAAGGTTGAAGACTGCCTAGTAAAGATATTTAAATACATTCTTACAAACAAAATTTTGTTAACGATTTGTAGAAAAAAATGTCTTAACAAAATTTTGTTAACGATTCTAAAAATGAATCTTAACAGAATTTTGTTAAGGTGGAAGACTGCCTAGTAAAGATATTTGAATACATTCTTACAAACAAAATTTTGTTAACGATTTGTAGTAAAAATTGTCTTAACAAAATTTTGTTAACGATTTTAAAAATGAATCCTAACAGAATTTTGTTGAGGTGGAAGACTGCCTAGTAAAGATATTTGAATACATTCTTACAAACAAAATTTTGTTAACGATTTGTAGAAAAAATTGTCTTAACAAAATTTTGTTAACGATTCTAAAAATGAATCTTAACAGAATTTTGTTTAGGTGGAAGACTGCCTGGTAAAGATATTTGAATACATTCTTACAAACAAAATTTTGTTAACGATTTTTAGAAAAAAATGTCTTAACAAAATTTTGTTAACGATTCTAAAAATGAATCTTAACAGAATTTTGTTAAGGTGGAAGACTGCCTAGTTAAGATATTTGAATACATTCTTACAAACGAAATTTTGTTAACGATTTGTAGAAAAAATAGTCTTACCAAAATTTTGTTAACGATTTTAAAAATGAATCTTAACAGAATTTTGTTAAGGTGGAAGACTGCCTAGTAAAGAAATTTGAATACATTCTTACAAACAAAATTTTGTTAACAATTTGTAGAAAAAATAGTCTTAACAGAATTTTGTTAACGATTTTAAAAATGAATCTTAAAAAACGAAAAAGACAAGAACTTGACAGTATGGAAACAGTCAAATGCAAATGGAACGTGTTGCAACACGGTATTTCTTAGATATTCACTGGCGGCCATATTGAATGTCGCCGCGACCCAAAAAATTGCAAGGCACAACTACAAGATAAGTACATTGTTTTGACAAAGATTCACCAAGAAAGGACATGTAGTTCTTGGGCAGAAGCGATTTTAATCTTCTTTCGTTTCTACGTAACTGTGACGTCAATAATGACGTCAGCTAAAAATAAACTTCCCGTTCGTATTTGCAATCATATGTTCTACAAAACTGACAAATATTACGTGTCTACGTCAATTTTTCAAATTTTACGTCATTGACGTCATCGTATTTTGGTTCCCATGGCAACAATTTACCAACTTTGCGTTTGAGTGGACTTTATTTTTGAAAAGTAAATTGAAAGGCCTTACAAATGGTACATATGTTCTTGATAACAATTTCAACCGTTACTGAGATATAGGTGGTTATTGGTGTTTACACCTATCGCTTACCTATGACCTTGACCTTTGACCTGGTGACCTGATTTTCCCAGACTTGGTCATGGTCACATAGTGGCACATATATGAGGGCATTGTTGGCGCTAGCTGGTTCGGTTTTCGAAATATACTTAGAAGTTTCTATTTTAGCCTGTTTAAAATTAAACCACTATGGCCGCCATATTTGATGACGTCATCAAATATTTTTCACACGATCGATAGAAGATGATGAAAACATGATTGTGGTAAAGTTTCAAAATGGTCATGGAATAATTGTATTTTTGACGATTTTTCCAATTTTTAAAAGTCTGGCGTCTCTGACGCCATCACGTTATGACGTCATGACCCCGCATGACCTTCTTGCACAACTAGACCATGACCTTTACAATCTGTGAAAGTTTCATTCAAATCCGACCATACATGTCTGAGATCTAGCGCGAACAAGAATTTTACCATGACGTCACTGGCGGCCATCTTGGTTGACGTCATGACCCCAAAAGCTTCGCGCCACTATTCCAGAATGAGCTCTATCACTGTGTAAACTTTAGAGGCCGTGCGACCAGTCTTACTATGAAAAGTGGCGGTGAGAAGAATAAAGTCAAAATGGAAGGTGGAAAGCCCTAAAAATCATGTTTAAGTATCGAGAACCAAATACCTGCATACACACTTGACACTTCAGTAGAAAAATCGAATGCATCCAATCATACTAAATACTTACTGATGTTAGGTATTGAATGACAATCAAGTACCTCCAGCAATTACTAGTCGATGCTTGCAAGGAAAAAAAGAAGTCGGCTGTTTGACACAAATTAGGCCGACCATAAAAAAATGTTGGTTTGCTGTTTCCCTACCTACCCACCAAAAAAGGCCCTACCAGATTATTTTTTTTTACTGTTTTTAGTATATTTTTCTTTAATTTCGTACGTTTTTTATTGTCTTTGGCAAAAAAAATTATTCACCTACCGACCCACTTATAAAATCCTGGGTCGGGAAACGGCATATTTTTTAAAGATTGCCTTAATGCCATTTAAAAAAGACAGACAGCTTTAATGAGTATATATAAGCAGACGAGGAAATATGTTATGTTTTTTGGTAACAACTAAGAGTAAACATTTTACATTAATTTTTTTTTCAAAACTTGTTTTAAGAATATGCATTAGTAAATGTAAATTCGCAATACAGATTTTTCATGCGTGATGAGCCCCGTGTGGTTTCCGGGGTCCCCCGTTTAGTCACGGGGCAAAGAATAGGGCCACTGCAGATCCCTTTGGAGTGGTAGGCAGAGGGGTAGAATTCCCTCAATTTCATGTTCATTTTATCATTTTTTGTTCATGTTCATTTAAGGTCTTCATCATGATCCCTGCATTGTTTCAGGTGCTATCTCACTCACATCAAAAGAGCAGTGGCAGAAAAACAATAACGTGGCTCCAGCGTAAATGGAGTTTTTACGATAGAATTTGCAGCAACTCTGCAGTTCAGGGTGAGAAGGTTCTAGGCCCATTTTCCATATTTTATCTCGATGTACATGGAAGATGAGCCTGGCCTGTTCATGCCTGTTAGGCGCCATATAACCTTTTCATTTGTTGGTGCGCCTTAAAACCCCAATTCAATTCATACGTGATGAAAGCTTATCTGGAGCACTGCAGTATTGTTACAATATAGCCAATAGACCCGCATTGCAATTTGTAAATCATGCATTACGGTTTCAATCTTGTTCAAAATTAATGATGTCATTAATTTGTAGCTCTAGTTGAAAGTAGCTATCCCGTCAACATCAGTCAAATCTTACATTACAATATGTACGCCATTTCTAAAGCTACTGATAGCGATTTATATAATATTATATGTATATATATATATATATATAACTTACAATTTTGAGAATCTATGTAAACTTTAACTAAAAACCCAAAACTGGACCGTCGAACTAAGTTTTATGCATATTCAATCACGGTTATTTTAAGAACCCATGAAAATCATATACTTTTATTTGGCACATATATATTGACATATGATTGTTATGTATGACCTAAACAGCTGGATAGAGTTTTGATGAACGGTTTGGTTGTGTAATTTTGCCATTACAGTGTTTTTCCAATACTTACTAACTTAGGGGAGATAACCCATACTGTTACAATTGGGAATTTTAAAAATGTTATATTCTCTGTACTTGGCACACTAACCCTTTTTTTTTTCAATTGGGAACTTTTGTCTCAAAATTGTGGAAAATATATGTTTTGGCATTGGGAATATAGCCCAATCATGAATGGCTATAACAACAGCCCAAAAAATGCATTATTTGGTGGGGTATTTACTTATTAAAGTGGTTTTGTTGAACTGTGCCTTTAAAACTTGATGACTTACAGGTTTATTTTTTTATTTTATAGTCAATTAAATGACACTTCACTATGAAAAGTGCAATTTAGAACTGAATTTAATGTTCTATATTTTTAATATTAATGATTAAACAAATGCAAATTATGTAAAAAAAATTATGGGGATTATACTGCAAGTTTTTAAATCAAGATTGCCATGTGTCCCTTTAAACTAAAGTTACATACAAATGTGGTTTAGCTTGACTTCTTGAAAAAAAGCAAATGTGTGTGTAACAAGTTAACGGTCACTTTCTTAGGAAACCACCAAGGTGGCATAGTGGTAGAATGTCCGCCTCGCATGCATGAGGTTGTGTGTTCAATCCTTGCCCAAGTTATACTTCATATATATATGGTACTGGTGGTTCCCTTACTTGAGTCTTGACGTTCCGCATTATAAGAGTAATGCTAAGGACAAGTCTACCCAGCATAATGTAATTATAACACACTGGTGATATGACTGAAAGATTGTTAACAAAATACACTGGTACATTTATTTTTTTACCACAAAAGAAAGGTTGTGCTTTTAGAGCATTTTAGAAATATGGTATTCAGAGCTCTTAGGATAAGCTGCGTATCTGCGTAATGTATATATATATATGAGCCAAAAAACGCAGAAGTTTTTGTTCTGCGCGTATTAAAAAAGTAAACAGATGTTAGAAAAACACAAACTATTTATTTCAGTGCGTAGCGAAACATAAATACATTGAGTTTAAACTTTTGCCAATCGCCGTATTCAGAATTCATGGTTCTAGTGTCAAACTGTTCCGTATTTGTCTAGTCTTTGAATTAAAATGTTCATGTCACTAGCCCGAATTCTTATATACTCTATGAAAACTCGTACATTTTCCTTAAGCCAGACTATATAAATTTAAAAAAATGACTAGCCCGAATGACATTTTACTAGCCCCGGTCTAGGGGCTAATGGGTTATTTCGAAGACTGCTTGTCACAGGTGTGTAGAATATGTTTATTTACTATTTGAACATATTTAGAAAAAATCTATGCTTGACAAAATTGTCAAGCAAGCATTTTAAATTATAGAAAGGTTTGAGGTTTATGTTTACCCCAGTTTAACCGTGTTGAAATAATGTATAATTAATAGGTACTGCAATCTTGTCCATGTATTTATATCCGTTCAGTTAATACGAAAACATATCGTCAGGTAAAAGCGTAACGCCGTTCTCGGATGGAAAATGTATCAATATTGATCACAGCGTAAATAAAATTACGAGTTATCTTTCCATGAATAAAGACGTTTTTTTTGAGTCAATTGTTTGTTTGTGTTGTAAAGTAAAAAAGAAAACACAAACATACGCAAACACAAAATTTTACAATTTAGTTGAAACCATAAACTTTAGAATAATTCTGAGTAACAAAAGCAAAAAAGCAATATGTAAACAAATGAAGGGTAATAACATATTGATCAGAAAAAAATGATTGGAGTAAAGAAAAAATATATAATAATTATATATATATAAAATGGTAATAAAAAAAATAATATTAAAATTCTTATCTTAGAGCTCTCTGGCTCTCTGGTATTTATATTTGAGGGTATTTATGATATGCTACCTAAAAGTGTGGTAAATAAAAACTGTTTTTTCCTTAACTGTTTACTTAAAACACAAAATTATGCCTGCTAATGCCACCTTGTAATTAATAGAAATATGTGCCGACTCGAAGTGTGCCTATTTGTTGCTTTAAAACTAGTATGTTCATAATGTACACAGAGCCTGTGTCTTACATGTCAGAAACTGATTATGTCATCAAATCTTGCTGAGGGGGTTGTGGTGCAATAAGAACCCTTGTCACTTGAATGCTTGCTTATCCTCTGGTATAGATTATGTTATGTAATCACATCCCATCACAGGGTGATTGATGGTCATAAATCAAGTAATTTTCAGAAATGTCATTTGCACACCCATTAGTTGAAATCTGATGAAATAACAGTTAAAGGCATTTGCTGTAGTATTCCATGTGAGCTTTTTGGGCGACTTCGCTTCTAAAACTATTTGGGATGGATTTTCCTAAAAATTTACTGGGGAATGTTGTTTTTGATGTTCTAGTTCTATTTTTCTTTTTTTTTTCTTTTTTTTTTAATTTTAGAATTTTTTTATTCGTCTTAACTTTAAATAAAGGCCTATTATTAGATACATAAAATTAGGAAAATATCATAGCAATTTTGTAAAAATTTCAACAAAATTAAAACATTTAAGCATAATGGTACCGGGTCCAAAAATCAATATTAAATCTCAATATGCATGGGTGATGATATAAATTTAATTGCATATATTGTCTAAATATATGTTCAAATAAAGTGCCTAGGAAGTTGAGACGCAAATTCTGTTATTATGGGACTATAACAAAAAGAAGGAAATATACCATTTAGGAATTTTAGCAAATTATTTATTTAGAAAATATAGCAAATTTCATAGCAAAACATAGGGGAGGGGGTTTCAATTTTTTTTCTAAACAAGCATGGGGACCTATACATTTTTATTGCACATTTTGTTTTTATATATGTTTATATATGTTAAACTATGTGCTTAGAAAGTTAAAACAAGGTATTAGGGAACATATACAAACAAAGAAGGAAATTGTATCATTATGGCTAATTTGTGCATAAATTGTGGTAATGGTTCTCAACAGATTTTGTAAAAAATATATGGTTTACATAAAGATGAGCTTTAAATGTTTATTGTAATTAAATGTTCTTTACTTTAATACAATTTTAGCACGAATTGAGACCAATGAATAAATTGATCAGACTTCAAAAATGTCTTATTTAGCTATTTCATGGACTTGTTCAACTCTTTTGGACAGATTGACTCATATGACGGTGCATTACAAATTATTTTTTAAATTTGTAACAATGCAATGGTGACCTACCATTATTTTTGCTTTTTCTGTCTATATATATAAACAGACTTACTGTACAAAAAGTTTAAAGAAATCTGTATATGCAGAACAAACTATAGAAAATGTCTTTAACTGCATTGTATGAGTAATATACAGTGTTAACAAATGATATAAACATGTTCAAACCAATCCAAAAACATTGTGTGTTACAATGCGCGTAAATTAACCCTATTGTTAAAATCGTAAATTTTTAGGATGATGTTCAGAGATGCCATCTTTAATCAGTTTATAATAACTGGAATGTAAATATTAACTCGGAAAGTCGTTGTAGTAGTAA
>JAWPHD010022471.1:0-24974 GCA_037043455.1 Cyrtodaria siliqua | reverse complement strand
GACCAGTATCAGCGGAGTTATGGCCCTTGAATTAGTTAAAAATGCTATATTTTTCCTCGTTAAGATGATAGGGGCTTCATTGTTCATCCGATCTTTAGCAAACTTTATCAGATTGTTAATATCAATGAAAGCTCAATCAAGTTCGATAAACATTCATATCGGACCAGTAACAGCGGAGTTATGGCCCTTGATTTAGTTCAAAATGATATATTTTGCCTTGTTAAGACGATAGGGCCTTCATTTTTCATCCGATCTTTACCAAACTTTATCAGATTGTTAATGTCTATGTAAGCTTGGTAAAGTTTGAAAACCAGCCAGATCGAACCATAAACAGCAGAGTTATGTCCCTTGATTTTGTTAAAAATGCTATAATTTGCCTCGTTATACGATAGGACATTTTTTGCATCTGATCTTTGCCAAACTTTAGCAGATTTTATGACTTTCTTTTTTACGTTATTATTTTTATTTATTTTTAAATTTTCTTATTTTTTTATTTTTTTTATTTATTTGTTTTTAATTTTTTTTTTACTTTTTTTTTTTTTTTATTTTTTTTTTAATTATTATTTTTTCATTTTCTTCTTTTATTTTTATTCATGTTTTTTTTTTTTTGTTTTAATATTTATTGATTGATTTTTTTTTTTTTAAATTTATTTTTTAATTTTTTATTTTTAATTGATTTAATTTTTTTTATTTTATTTATTATTATTATTTTATTTTTAATTTTAATTTTTTTTTTTAATCGATTTTTTTTTTAAAATAATTATGTTTTTTGATTATTATTATTCTCTAAAAATATTTTTTTTATTTTTTATTTTTTTTAACTCTATGTTGGACCACAGTCGGACCAGTAACAGAGGAGTTATGGCTCCTGATTTAGTTAAACATGCTATATTTTGCCTCGTTTATACGGTAGGGCCTTCATTTTTCATCTGATCTTTACCAAACTTTACCAGATTCTTTAGTTATGGCCCATGATAAAGTTAAAAAGCTGTCTTTTGCCCGAAACTTTCAAAAAAACTTAAATGGCAGTCATTCGCTTCATTGATGTTATAAGAGCCGTGTTAGCCAGTAGAGGGTCTACAGGCCCTATTGGGCCTCTTGCCCTTCAATTAAATGTAGACCGTACAGCTGTTTATGACCGAGGTCTGGATGAGACCACCGATGTCTATATCTGGATGAGACCGTACAGCTGTCCAGGTCCAATTTGGGGCCGAATTTCGACCCCATCCCAATTGAAAGTATCCTCATATTTACCCCAAAAAAAGCAAAATATTTTCCCAAAATACAAAAATAAAAAAACTATATATATATGTTTCCATAAATTTAATGTAAACCGTACAGCTGTATACCAAGGTCCTTGTCTGGATGAGACCATGACCGATGTCTGTGTCTGGATGAGACCGTACATCTGTCTAGGTCCAATTTGGGGCCGAATTTCGACCCCATCCCAATCCAAAATATCCTCATATATGTTTTCCTTAAATTAAATGTAGACCGTTCAGCTGTATATGACCCGAGGTCCTTGTCTGGATGAGACCATGACCGATGCCTATGTCTGGATGAGACCGTACAGCTGTCTAGGTCCAATTTGAGGCCGAATTTCGACCCCATCCCAATCCAAAATATCCTCATATAAGTTTTCCTTAAATTAAATGTAGACCGTTCAGCTGTATATGACCCTAGGTCCTTGTCTGGATGAGACCACCAATGTCTAAGTCTGGATGAGACCGTACAGCTGTCTAGGCCTAACTTGGGGCCGAATTTCGACCCCATCTCAATCCAAAATATCCTCATATTTTCCCAAAAAAAGCAAATTATTTCCCCAAAATACAACTTGGGGCCGAATTTCGACCCCATCTCAATCCAAAATATCCTCATATTTTCCCAAAAAAAGCAAATTATTTCCCCAAAATACAAAATACAACAATAAAAAAACATAATTATATGTTTATCTTAAATTAAATGTAGATTGTACAGCTGTATACAGAGGTCCTTGTCTGGATGAGACCTGACAGATGTCTATGTCTGGATGAGACCGTACAGCTGTCTAGGTCCAATTTGAGGCCGAATTTCGACCCCATCCCAATCCAAAATATCCTCATATATGTTTTCCTTAAATTAAATGTAGACCGTTCAGCTGTATATGACCCGAGGTCCTTTTCTGGATGAGACCACCGATGCCTATGTCTGGATGAGACCGCACCGCTGTCTAGTTTCGACCCCATCCCAATCCAGAATATCCTCATATATGTTTTCCTTCAATTAAATGTAGACCCTTCAGCTGTATATGACCCGAGGTCCTTGTCTGGATGAGACCACCGATGTCTATGTCTGGATGAGACCGTACAGCTGTCTAGGTCCAATTTGGGGCCAAATTTCGACCCCATCCCAATCCAAAATATTTTCCCCAAATACAATAATAAAAAAACAGATATATATGTTTCCATCAATTAAATGTAAACCGTACAGCTGTATACCGAGGTCCTTGTCTGGATGAGACCATGACCGATGTCTATGTCTGGATGAGACCGTACAGCTGTCTAGGTCCAATTTGGGGCCGAATTTCGACTCCATCCCAATCCAAAATATCCTCATATATGTTTTACTTAAATTAAATATAGACCCTTCAGCTGTATATGACCCGAGGTCCTTGTCTGGATGAGACCACCGATGTCTATTTCTGGATGAGACCGTACAGCTGTCTAGGTCCAATTTGGGACCGAATTTCGACCCCATCCCAATCCAAAATATTTTCCCAAAATACAATAATAAAAAACCATATATATATATATATGTTTCCATCAATTAAATGTAATCCGTACAGCTGTATACCAAGGTCCTTGTCTGGATGAGACCATGGCCGATGTCTATGTAATCCGTACAGCTGTATACCGAGGTCCTCGTCTGGATCAGACCATGACCGATGTCTATGTCTGGATGAGACCGTAAGCTGTCTAGGTCCAATTTGGGGCCGAATTTCGACCCCATCCCAATCCAAAATATTTTCCCAAAATACAATAATAAAAAAACATATATATATCTGTTTCCATCAATTAAATGTAATCCGTACAGCTGTATACCGGGGTCCTTGTCTGGATGAGAACATGACCGATGTCTATGTCTGGATGAGACCGTACAGCTGTCTAGGTCCAATTTGGGGCCGAATTTCGACCCGATCCCAATCCAAAATATTTTCCCAAAATACAATAATAAAAAAACAGATATATATGTTTCCATCAATTAAATGTAATCCGTACAGCTGTATGCCGAGGTCCTTGTCTGGATGAGACCATGACCGATGTCTATGTCTGGATGAGACCGTACAGCTGTCTAGGTCCAATTTGGGGCCGAATTTCGACCCCATCCGAATCCAAAATATTGTACCAAAATACAATAATGAAAAACATATATATATATGTTTCCATCAATAAATGTAAACCGTACAGCTGTATACCGAGGTCCTTGTCTGGATGAGACCATGACCGATGTCTATGTCTGGATGAGACCGTACAGCTGTCTAGGTCCAATTTGGGGCCGAATTTCGACTCCATCCCAATCCAAAATATCCTCATATATGTTTTCCTTAAATTAAATGTAGACCCTTCAGCTGTATATGACCTGAGGTCCTTGTCTGGATGAGACCACCGATGTCTATTTCTGGATGAGACCGTACAGCTGTCTAGGTCCAATTCGGGGCCGAATTTCGACCCCATCCCAATTCAAAATATTTTCCCAAAATACAATAATAAAAAAACAGATATATATGTTTCCATCAATTAAATGTAATCCGTACAGCTGTATACCGAGGTCCTTGTCTGGATGAGACCATGACCGATGTCTATGTTTGGATGAGACCGTACAGCTGTCTAGGTCCAATTTGGGGCCAAATTTCGACCCCATCCCAATCCAAAATATTTTCCCAAAATACAATAAAAAACCCCCAGATATATACGTTTCTTTCAATTAAATGTAATCCGTACAGCTGTATACCGAGGTCCTTGTCTGGATGAGACCATGACCGATGTCTATGTCTGGATGAGACCGTACAGCTGTCTAGGTCCAATTTTCGGCAGAATTTCGACCCCATCCCAATCCAAAATATTTTCCCAAAATACAATAATAAAAAAACAGATATATATGTTTCCATCAATTAAATGTAATCCGTACAGCTGTATACCGAGGTCCTTGTCTGGATGAGACCATGACCGATGTCTATGTCTGGATGAGACCGTACAGCTGTCTAGGTCCAATTTGGGGCCGAATTTCGACCCCATCCCAATCCAAAATATCCTCATATATGTTTTCCTTCAATTAAATGTAGACCGTTCAGCTGTATATGACCTGAGGTCCTTGTCTGGATGAGACCACCGATGTCTAGGTCTGGATGAGACCGTACAGCTGTCTAGGTCCAATTTGGGGCCGAATTTCGACCCCATCCCAATCCAAAATATCCTCATGTTTTCCATCAATTAAATGTCTAGGTCTGGATGAGACCGTACAGCTGTCTATGTCCAATTTGGGGCCGAATTTCGACCCCATCCCAATCCAAAATATTTTCCCAAAATACAATAATAAAAAAACATATATATATATATGTTCCATCAATTAAATGTAATCCGTACAGCTGTATACCGAGGTCCTCGTCTGGATGAGACCATGACCGATGTCTATGTCTGGATGAGACCGTACAGCTGTCTAGGTCCAATTTGGGGCCAAATTTTGACCCCATCCGAATCCAAAATATTGTACCAAAATACAACAATGAAAAAACATATATATATATGTTTCCATCAATAAATGTAAACCGTACAGCTGTATACCGAGGTCCTTGTCTGGATGAGACCATGACCGATGTATATGTCTTGATGAGACCGTACAGCTGTCTACGTCCAATTTGGGACCGAATTTCGACTCCATCCAAATCCAAAATATCCTCATATATGTTTTCCTTAAATTAAATGTAGACCCTTCAGCTGTATATGACCCGAGGTCCTTGTCTGGATGAGACCACCGATGTCTATTTCTGGATGAGACCGTACAGCTGTCTAGGTCCAATTTGGGGCCGAATTTCGACCCCATCCCAATCCAAAATATTTTCCCAAAATACAATAATAAAAAAACATATATATATATATATGTTTCCATCAATTAAATGTAATCCGTACAGCTGTATACTGAGGTCCTTGTCTGGATGAGACCATGACCGATGTCTATGTCTGGATGAGACCGTACAGCTGTCTAGGTCCAATATGGGGCCAAATTTCGACCCCATCCCAATCCAAAATATTTTCCCAAAATACAATAATAAAAAAACAGATATATATGTTTCCCTCAATTAAATGTAATCCGTACAGCTGTATACCGAGGTCCTTGTCTGGATGAGACCATGACCGATGTCTATGTCTGGATGAGACCGTACAGCTGTCTAGGTCCAATTTTGGGCCGAATTTCGACCTCATCCCAATCCAAAATATTGTACCAAAATACAATAATGAAAAAACATATATATAAATGTTTCCATAAATAAATGTAAACCGTACAGCTGTATACCGAGGTCCTTGTCTGGATGAGACCATGACCGATGTCTATGTCTGGATGAGACCGTACAGCTGTCTAGGTCCAATTTGGGGCCGAATTTCGACTCCATCCCAATCCAAAATATCCTCATATATGTTTTCCTTAAATTAAATGTAGACCCTTCAGCTGTATATGACCCGAGGTCCTTGTCTGGATGAGACCACCGATGTCTATTTCTGGATGAGACCTTACAGCTGTCTAGGTCCAATTTGGGGCCGAATTTCGACTCCATCCCAATCCAAAATATCCTCATATATGTTGTCCTTAAATTAAATGTAGACCCTTCAGCTGTATATGACCCGAGGTCCTTGTCTAGATGAGACCACCGATGTCTATTTCTGGATGAGATCGTACAGCTGTCTAGGTCCAATTTGGGGCCGAATTTCGACCCCATCCCAATCCAAAATATTTTCCAAAAATACAATAAAAAAAAACATATATATATATATGTTTCCATCAATTAAATGTAATCCATACAGCTGTATACCGAGGTCCTCGTCTGGATGAGACCATGACCGATGTCTGTGTCTGGATGAGACCGTACAGCTGTCTAGGTCCAATTTGGGGCCGAATTTCGACTCCATCCCAATCCAAAATATCCTCATATATGTTGTCCTTAAATTAAATGTAGACCCTTCAGCTGTATATGACCCGAGGTCCTTGTCTGGATGATACCACCGATGTCTATTTCTGGATGAGACCGTACAGCTGTCTAGGTCCAATTTGGGGCCGAATTTCGACCCCATCCTAATCCAAAATATTTTTCCCAAAATACAATAATAAAAAAACAGATATATATGTTTCCCTCAATTAAATGTAATCTGTACAGCTGTATACCGAGGTCCTTGTCTGGATGAGACCATGACCGATGTCTATGTCTGGATGAGACCGTACAGCTGGCTAGGTCCAATTTGGGGCCGAATTTCGACCCCATCCCAATCCAAAATATTGTACCAAAATACAATAATGAAAAAACATATATATATATGTTTCCATAAATAAATGTAAACCGTACAGCTGTATACCGAGGTCCTTGTCTGGATGAGACCATGACCGATGTCTATCTCTGGATGAGACCGTACAGCTGTCTAGGTCCAATTTGGGGCCGAATTTCGACTCCATCCCAATCCAAAATATTCCTCATATATGTTTTCCTTAAATTAAATGTAGACCCTTCAGCTGTATATGACCCGAGGTCCTTGTCTGGATGAGACCACCGATGTCTATTTCTGGATGATACCGTACAGCTGTCTAGGTCCAATTTGGGGCCGAATTTCGACTCCATCCCAATCCAAAATATCCTCATATATGTTGTCCTTAAATTAAATGTAGACCCTTCAGCTGTATATGACCCGAGGTCCTTGTCTGGATGAGACCACCGATGTCTATTTCTGGATGAGACCGTACAGCTGTCTAGGTCCAATTTGGGGCCGAATTTCGACCCCATCCCAATCCAAAATATTTTCCCAAAATACAATAATAAAAAAACATATATATATATATGTTTCCATCAATTAAATGTAATCCGTACAGCTGTATACCGAGGTCCTCGTCTGGATGAGACCATGACCGATGTCTATGTCTGGATGAGACCGTACAGCTGTCTAGGTCTAATTTGGGGCCGAATTTTGACCCCATCCCAATCCAAAATATTTTCCCAAAATACAATAATAAAAAAACAGATATATATGTTTCCATCGATTAAATGTAATCCGTACAGCTGTATACCGAGGTCCTTGTCTGGATGAGACCATGACCGATGTCTATGTCTGGATGAGACCGTACAGCTGTCTAGGTCCAATTTGGGGCCGAATTTCGACCCCATCCCAATCCAAAATATTGTACCAAAATACAATAATGAAAAAACATATATATATATGTTTCCATAAATAAATGTAAACTGTACAGCTGTATACCGAGGTCCTTGTCTGGATGAGACCATGACCGATGTCTATGTCTGGATGAGACCGTACAGCTGTCTAGGTCCAATTTGGGGCCGAATTTCGACTCCATGCCAATTCAAAATATCCTCATATATGTTTTCCTTAAATTAAATGTAGACCCTTCAGCTGTATATGACCTGAGGTCCTTGTCTGGATGAGACCACCGATGTCTATTTCTGGATGAGACCGTACAGCTGTCTAGGTCCAATTTGGGGCCGAATTTCGACTCCATCCCAATCCAAAATATCCTCATATATGTTGTCCTTAAATTAAATGTAGACCCTTCAGCTGTATATGACCCGAGGTCCTTGTCTGGATGAGACCACCGATGTCTATTTCTGGATGAGACCGTACAGCTGTCTAGGTCCAATTTGGGGCCGAATTTCGACCCCATCCCAATCCAAAATATTTTTCCAAAATACAATAATAAAAAAACATATATATACATATGTTTCCATCAATTAAATGTAATCCGTACAGCTGTATACCGAGGTCCTCGTCTGGATGAGACCATGACCGATGTCTATGTCTGGATGAGACCGTACAGCTGTCTAGGTCCAATTTGGGGCCGAATTTTGACTCCATCCCAATCCAAAATATCCTCATATATGTTGTCCTTAAATTAAATGTAGACCCTTCAGCTGTATATCACCCGAGGTCCTTGTCTGGATGAGACCACCGATTTCTATTTCTGGATGAGACCGTACAGCTGTCTAGGTCCAATTTGGGGCCGAATTTCGACCCCATCCCAATCCAAAATATTGTTCCAAAATACAATAATGAAAAAACATATATATATATGTTTCCATAAATAAATGTAAACTGTACAGCTGTATACCGAGGTCCTTGTCTGGATGAGACCATGACCGATGTCTATGTCTGGATGAGACCGTACAGCTGTCTAGGTCCAATTTGGGGCCGAATTTCGACTCCATCCCAATTCAAAATATCCTCATATATGTTTTCCTTAAATTAAATGTAGACCCTTCAGCTGTATATGACCTGAGGTCCTTGTCTGGATGAGACCACCGATGTCTATTTCTGGATGAGACCGTACAGCTGTCTAGGTCCAATTTGGGGCCGAATTTCGACTCCATCCCAATCCAAAATATCCTCATATATGTTGTCCTTAAATTCATTGTAGACCCTTCAGCTGTATATGACCCGAGGTCCTTGTCTGGATGAGACCACCGATGTCTATTTCTGGATGAGACCGTACAGCTGTCTAGGTCCAATTTGGGGCCGAATTTCGACCCCATCCCAATCCAAAATATTTTCCCAAAATACAATAATAAAAAAACATATATATATATATGTTTCCATCAATTAAATGTAATCCGTACAGCTGTATACCGAGGTCCTCGTCTGGATGAGACCATGACCGATGTCTATGTCTGGATGAGACCGTACAGCTGTCTAGGTCCAATTTGGGGCCGAATTTTGACTCCATCCCAATCCAAAATATCCTCATATATGTTGTCCTTAAATTAAATGTAGACCCTTCAGCTGTATATCACCCGAGGTCCTTGTCTGGATGAGACCACCGATGTCTATTTCTGGATGAGACCGTACAGCTGTCTAGGTCCAATTTGGGGCCGAATTTCGACCCCATCCTAATCCAAAATATTTTCCCAAAATACAATAATAAAAAAACAGATATATATGTTTCCCTCAATTAAATGTAATCCGTACAGCTGTATACCGAGGTCCTTGTCTGGATGAGACCATGACCGATGTCTATGTCTGGATGAGACTGTACAGCTGTCTAGGTCCAATTTGGGGCCGAATTTCGACCCCATCCCAATCCAAAATATTGTACCAAAATACAATAATGAAAAAACATATATATATATGTTTCCATAAATAAATGTAAACCGTACAGCTGTATACCGAGGTCCTTGTCTGGATGAGACCATGACCGATGTCTATGTCTGGATGAGACCGTACAGCTGTCTAGGTCCAATTTGGGGCCGAATTTCGACTCCATCCCAATCCAAAATATCCTCATATATGTTGTCCTTAAATTAAATGTAGACCCTTCAGCTGTATATGACCCGATGTCCTTGTCTGGATGATACCACCGATGTCTATTTCTGGATGAGACCGTGCAGCTGTCTAGGTCCAATTTGGGGCCGAATTTCGACCCCATCCCAATCCAAAATATTTTCCCAAAATACAATAATAAAAAAACATATATATATATATGTTTCCATCAATAAAATGTAATCCGTACAGCTGTATACCGAGGTCCTCGTCTGGATGAGACCATGACCGATGTCTATGTCTGGATGAGACCGTACAGCTGTCTAGGTCCAATTTGGGGCCGAATTTCGACCCCATCCCAATCCAAAATATTTTCCCAAAATGCAATAATAAAAAAACAGATATATATGTTTCCATCGATTAAATGTAATCCGTACAGCTGTATACCGAGGTCCTTGTCTGGATGAGACCATGACCGATGTCTATGTCTGGATGAGACCGTACAGCTGGCTAGGTCCAATTTGGGGCCGAATTTCGACCCCATCCCAATCCAAAATATTGTACCAAAATACAATAATGAAAAAACATATATATATATGTTTCCATAAATAAATGTAAAACGTACAGCTGTATACCGAGGTCCTTGTCTGGATGAGACCATGACCGATGTCTATGTCTGGATGAGACCGTACAGCTGTCTAGGTCCAATTTGGGGCCGAATTTCGACTCCATCCCAATCCAAAATATCCTCATATATGTTGTCCTTAAATTAAATGTAGACCCTTCAGCTGTTTTTTACCCGAGGTCCTTGTCTGGATGAGACCACCGATGTCTATTTCTGGATGAGACCGTACAGCTGTCTAGGTCCAATTTGGGGCCGAATTTCGACCCCATCCCAATCCAAAATATTTTCCCAAAATACAATAATAAAAAAACAATGTAATCCGTACAGCTGTATACCGAGGTCCTCGTCTGGATGAGACCATGACCGATGTCTATGTCTGGATGAGACCGTACAGCTGTCTAGGTCCAATTTGGGGCCGAACTTTGACCCCATCCCAATCCAAAATATTTCCCCAAAATACAATAATAAAAAAACAGATATATATGTTTCCATCGATTAAATGTAATCCGTACAGCTGTATACCGAGGTCCTTGTTTGGATGAGACCATGACCGATGTCTATGTCTGGATGAGACCGTACAGCTGTCTAGGTCCAATTTGGGGCCGAATTTCGACCCCATCCCAATCCAAAATATTGTACCAAAATACAATAATGAAAAAACATATATATATATGTTTCCATAAATAAATGTAAACTGTACAGCTGTATACCGAGGTCCTTGTCTGGATGAGACCATGACCGATGTCTATGTCTGGATGAGACCGTACAGCTGTCTAGGTTCAATTTGGGGCCGAATTTCGACTCCATCCCAATCCAAAATATCCTCATATATGTTTTCCTTAAATTAAATGTAGACCCTTCAGCTGTATATGACCTGAGGTCCTTGTCTGGATGAGACCACCGATGTCTATTTCTGGATGAGACCGTACAGCTGTCTAGGTCCAATTTGGGGCCGAATTTCGACTCCATCCCAATCCAAAATATCCTCATATATGTTGTCCTTAAATTAAATGTAGACCCTTCAGCTGTATATGACCCGAGGTCCTTGTCTGGATGAGACCACCGATGTCTATTTCTGGATGAGACCGTACAGCTGTCTAGGTCCAATTTGGGGCCGAATTTCGACCCCATCCCAATCCAAAATATTTCCCCAAAATACAATAATAAAAAAACAGATATATATGTTTCCATCAATTACATTTAATCCGTACAGCTGTATACCGAGGTCCTTGTCTGGATGAGACCATGACCGATGTCTATGTCTGGATGAGACCGTACAGCTGTCTAGGTCCCAATTTGGGGCTGAATTTCGACCCCATCCCAATCCAAAATATCCTCATATATGTTTTCCTTAAATTAAATGTAGACCCTTCAGCTGTATATGACCTGAGGTCCTTGTCTGGATGAGACCACCGATGGCTAGGTCTGGATGAGACCGTACAGCTGTCTAGGTCCAATTTGGGGCCGAATTTCGACCCCATCCCAATCCAAAATATTTTCCCAAAATACAATAATAAAACAAGAGGCCCAAGAGAGCCTGTGGACGCTCTACTGTCTAAAACAGCTCTTATAGATTTAGATAGATATAGCTCTCTTCTCCTATAGATTTAACAAAGGAAAATACAATATAGCATTTTTCAACAAATCAAGGGCCATATAACTCTGTTATTATTAACCAGATCTAGCTGGTTTTCGAAATTGTCCAAGATTTCATTGATATACCGCGCTTTGCACAACTAGACATCATACTGAGGCTTCCTGCCAAATTTTGTAGAAATCCAACAAGAAATCCAACAAGCCATTTAAGAGGAGTAGCGTCTACAAGAAATTTAAAATAAAAATGTCAAAGGGCCATAACTCCCGTCAAAAATCAGCGAACTGGAACAAAAGCGTGAAATGCACAACTAGACATCTTACCGATGCTTCCTGCCAAGTTTCGTCGAAATTCAACAAGGCATTTAGGATGAGTAGCGCCGGCAAGAAATGTTAAAGTTAGTGTCAAGTAATTAAAAAGATAGTGAAATTTTTTTTAAACAAAAACAAAAATTCAAATCAATCAATAAAAAAAAAAAAAAAAATGAAAAAAAATGAAAAAAAAGAAAAAAAAAAGAAAAGAAAAAAGAAAATTTGAAACAATTAAAAAAAAAAAAAAAAAAAAAAATGAAATTGAAAAAAATAAATAAATAAATAAAAATAAATTAAAAAACTGTTACCCCCGGGGCGCGTCCAAATTTGACACCATGGTCACCATTTGAACAAACTTGGTAGAGGACCATAAGCTGATGCTACATGTAATACATGAGAGCTCTGTGCCATGTGGTTCCAGAGAAGAAGATTTTTTTCAGTTTTTCCCTATACAAGCCTAAGTAAAACTGTGACCCCCAGGGTGGGGCCAAATGTGACCAATGGGTCACCATTTGAACAAACTTGGTAGAAGACCATAAGCTTATAGCAAATGCAAAATAGTAAACCTCTGGCTCTTGCAGTTTCAGAGAAGAAGATTTTTTAAGTTTTTCCCTATACATGTCTATGTAAAACATGTGACCCTTGTGGCGGGGTCAAATGTGACCCAAGGGTCACAATTTGAACAAAGTTGGTAAAGGACCATAAGCTTATAGCAAGTGCAAAATATTAAACCTCTGGCTCTTGCAGTTCCAGAGAAGATTTTTTTCAGTTTTTCCCTATACAAGCATTTAAAGATAAGATAAGATAAGCGACTTTATTTAAAGAGGGTAACATATTTAGTTTAAAACTAATCTTCCACATGGCCCTCTATTATTTACCACATTTTCAACAACAATACATGTTTAATATAAAATGACATATCTGATGTACATTTCCAATTAAATCAAGTTCATCATCATTTTAGAATATATGGTGACTTATGACTTACACACACAATCACATTCACACATGAATTTCTCATTGACAGTGACATTTAGCAAAAAACAATATATACAGATTAACAATATATGCTAAAACAAAATAAAAATAAAGTTTAAAAAAACAAAACAGTTGCAATAATCCAATAATTAAAGAAAAACAATTTAAACATTTTTCATTAATTTAATTAAATTGCTTTGAAATGCCATTATTGACGATCTGTCTTTAATGTTGGTAGGTAAATTATTCCAAATTATTGGTCCTGAGTATGTTAAACTTTGTTTAAATATTTCTTTATTAGGTTTTGGTATTATGAAATTGTTTGAAGAACATGATCGTGTTATTGTTGTATTTTCATTAACTTGTCTTAATGTGAACATTTCATTGACATAAGATGGAGTTTTACATTTTGATATTTTATACATAAACTTTGCTTTTCTAAGATAGACTCTGTCAAACACTGTTAATATTTTCAAATCCTGCATGCTTTCTAATGAGTTTTCAACTTCATAATCAAGAATAACTTTGCAAGCTCTTTTTTGTAGTCGTAATATTCTATTTAAACTTGTCTGACAGGTTCCACCCCATATAACATTGCAATAATCTATGTGTGGTTGAATGTAAGCTTTATAAAACTGAATCCTATGATTGAGACTTAAGTATTGCTTAATTCTGGACAGAAGCCAAAAATTTGATGATTTTTTTTTACATATATGATCAATGTGATTTTTCCATGTAATGTTATCAATAAATACACCAAGTACTTTATCGTTAGTAATCATGCTTAGATTTTCATCATTAAGAGTCAATTTTATCTCTTTGACATCCAAAACGGTGCGTTTTTGATGTGTGGTTATAAGCATAACTTTTGTTTTTGAAGTATTTATTAACATGCCATTTGATTTACACCAGATTGATAATGAATCAAGCGCATTTTGTAGATTATTTTCAATGGATGATAATGTTTTATTTATGTGATACAATGTGGTGTCATCCGCATAGAAGTCAGTTTCCGTAGTATTTGTGTTCAGTGGTAAATCATTAATGAATAAAAGAAACAAAAGTGGGCCTAGAAACGAACCTTGAGGCACACCATCTGTCACTGTTTGATCGTTTGACAGTACATTGTTTAGCGACACTTTTTGTTTTCTGTTATGCAAATATGAGTTGAACCATGCTAAAGATAAGTCTGAAAGTTTATAGACTTTTAACTTTTGTAAAAGCAACTTATGATCCATTAAATCAAAAGCTTTTCTAAAATCAACCATTACTACACCTATTAAAGAGCCTTTATTTAAAGCCTCTAGCCACTTGCTTATCATTTGCACCAAGGCGGTTTCACAGGAGTGACCAGGTCTAAATCCAGATTGAGTTTTGTGAAGTAAGTTGAAAAAAGTAAGATAATCCATCATAGAGTCATGGACATGCTTTTCTAACAATTTTGAAATAACTGGTAGCACAGAAATGGGTCTGTAATTGTTGATATCATCTTTGGCCCCATTTTTATGCAATGGTGTCACTTTACCCTCTTTCCATTTATTTGGAAATATGGATGTTTTTATGCTAAAGTTGCAAATGTATGTAATGCTATCTGCTATATAATTAGCTGACAATTTAAGTAGACGTGGCCCACTATTATCAGAACCAGTAGATTTTGTAACATCAATATTTGCAAGAAACTTTAATACTTGCTCAAGTGAAATTTCTGGAATATTAAATTGTAAATTATCAGGTATTTTCTCTTCACAGAAAGTTTTAAGTTTTTCAAAGTTAGGATTTTGAACTGGTTCTTTTAGTTTTGAAGCCACTGATACAAAAAATTGGTTAAACTCATTTGCAATATCATTTGAATGTTCAATGTCATTTTCCCCAATTTTTATGTTTAAAATGTTGTTGCTACTTTTTCGTTTATTTACATTAAGTTCATTAAACAATTTCCACACAGTATTGGGTTTGTTTTGATTTTCAGACACAAAAGCTTCATATTTTGATTTTTTTTACTCTTTTAAAAGATTTGTGACCTTATTTCTCCAGATCTTATACTCTGTCTCAATATTCAGAGACTTGAATCTATCACGTGTTTTGATTGCATCAATGATTTCAGATGTAATCCATTTTGGTTGTTTATTTTTAACCCTATGCTGTTTGATAGGTATATGTGAATCAACAATATCTAGGAAAATAGAGTACCATGTTTCTACAATTTCATCAATATCGTCAAATATTTTAATTGTGTCCCATGGTGCAGATTGGAGATCAGTTATAAACTTTTCTTCATTGAAATGTTTAAATGACCTATAAGAGATTGTGTGATGTGATTTTTTGGGTAGAGAGCTATTAGCCTTACGTGTTAGAAAGATAGGAAAGTGGTCGCTAAGTCCTAGCTGTGGAACATCTATTGATTTTACATTATCATGCATATTACAATAAATATGATCTATTAAAGTCGCAGAATTTGAAGTTTTCCTTGTAGCTTCATTGACTTTTTGAAAAAGGCCAAAAGATTCCATATATTCTAACCATGCAGTTTTGGTTTGTAAGTTAAGTAAGTCTCTATTAAAGTCCCCAAGAAGGTAGAGGTCTTTCTGCTCTTTTAAAATATTTTCAAGACTATTTTCAAAAATTTCATTCCATATTACTGCTTCATTTGGATTTCTGTATATATTTCCAATGAGAAAACTTTTAGCATTTTTTGGAAATATTTCCAACCATAAACACTCTAATTCCTTGACTTCTAAATCACACCTTCTTTTACAATTTATTTCATTCTTACAATACACAATGATTCCACCCCCTTCTTCCTTTCTTTCATTTGTAATAAATCTATCTTTTCTAAAAAGTTGATAATTATCCAACTGAAAAGCACTGTCAGCATGAAAATGTTTTAACTTAGTTTCACTAAGTCCAAATACATGAACATCATTATTAGAATGATTTAACATTATATCAATTTGATCAATTTTATTTTGAATACTTTGTATATTAATATGACCAATTCTAAACCCTTTTGTATTAACCCTAAATCAATTAGATTTTGGGCACATGTGGAAGAATTATTGGTTACATTACGTATATTATCTTCTAACAATGTAATATTATCATATAAAGAGTCATGCACAATATCAGCATGCAAATTGGACATATTATCATTAAAAGTTGTTTCATCATATAAATTGTGATTAAGTATACTTTCATTAATTGTTGAAACAGTATCAGCTTGCAAATTACAAACAAAAGTTGAATCATTATATAACTGGTCATTAAATGTTCTGCCATCAACAGTTGAAGCATTGTATTGGCCATGTGTTGAGCTATAAATGATAGTTTGTTTTTGAGAACTTGTCTGTAAATTATTATTTATAAGATTAATACTCTCATTTGATAAAACATTGTTCCCACTAGCAGATATATTTGAGTTATCATTGTTTAAACTCATTGCTTTTATATCACACTGAGAATTATTATTATCTTGGGAGTCAGTTTCGGAAATAGAACAGTGACAACTAAATTTGTTACAACTATGTAAAACTGTGACCCCCGGGCCGGGGCCAGATGTGACCCCAGGGTCACCATTTGAACAAAATTGGTAAAGGACCATAAGCTTATAGCAACAGCAAACTATTAAACCTCTGGCTCTTGCAGTTTCAGAGAAGAAGATTTTTTAAGTTTTTCCCTATACATGTCTATGTAAAACATGTGACCCTTGGGGCGGGGCCAAATGTGACCCCAGGGTCACCATTTGAACAAACTTGGTAAAGGACCATAAGCTTATAATAAATGTAAAATATCAAACCTCTGGTTGTTGTAGTTTCAGAGAAGAAGATTTCTTTAAAAAAAAATCCTATATAAGTCTATGTAAAACTATGACCCCCGGGGCGGGGACAGATTTGACCCCAGGGTCACCATTTGAACAAACTTAGTAGAGGACCATAAGCTGATGCCACATGTAATACATGAGAGCTCTGTGCCTTGTGGTTTCAGAAGAAGATTTTTTGAAGTTTGTTCCTATGTCTATATGAAAAACATGCAAAACCTGAAAATACAAACTTTGGACCCCCGGGGCACGGCCATTTTGACCCCGGGGACTTTATTTGAACAATCTTGATGGTCTAGGCGTTGGCGATCATTTTAAAAGAAAAACTGTTGAAATCTGTCCAGCGGTTCTGGAGAAGATTTTTTAAGGTTTCGACCATATATGGTAATGGCAGCCATTTTGGATGTAACGCTGACCTAATTTTAACAAATCTAAAAAGCATTCATCTAAGGATCATCCATGTGAAGTTTGGTCAAAATAAGCCAAGCGGTTTCTGAGGAGAAGTCGTTTGAAGAAAAGTTAACGGATGGACGGACGACGGAAGACGGACAACACACCATCCCATAGCCCTTAGAGCTAAAAACGGATATATATGTTTCCATCAATTAAATGTAATCCGTACAGCTGTATACCGAGGTCCTTGTCTGGATGAGACCATGACCGATGTCTATGTCTGGATGAGACCGTACAGCTGTCTAGGTCCAATTTGGGGCCGAATTTCGACCACATCCCAATCCAAAATATTGTACCAAAATACAATAATGAAAAAACATATATATATATGTTTCCATAAATAAATGTAAACCGTACAGCTGTATACCGAGGTCCTTGTCTGGATGAGACCATGACCGATGTCTATGTCTGGATGAGACCGTACAGCTGTCTAGGTCCAATTTTGGGCCGAATTTCGACTCCATCCCAATCCAAAATATCCTCATATATGTTTTCCTTAAATTAAATGTAGACCCTTCAGCTGTATATGACCCGAGGTCCTTGTCTGGATGAGACCACCGATGTCTATTTCTGGATGAGACCGTACAGCTGTCTAGGTCCAATTTTGGGCCGAATTTCAACCCCATCCCAATCCAAAATATTTTCCCAAAATACAATAATAAAAAAACATATATATATGTTTCCATCAATTAAATGTAATCTGTACAGCTGTATACCGAGGTCCTTGTCTGGATGAGACCATGGCCGATGTCTATGTCTGGATGAGACCGTACAGCTGTATAGGTCCAATTTGGGGCCGAATTTCGACCCCATCCCAATCCAAAATATTTTCTAAAAATACAATAATAAAAAAACATATATATATCTGTTTCCATCAATTAAATGTAAACCCTACAGCTGTATACCGAGGTCCTTGTCTGTATGAGACTATGGCCAATGTCTATGTCTGGATGAGACCGTACAGCTGTCTAGGTCCAATTTGGGGTCGAATTTCGACCCCATCCCAATCCAAAATATCCTCATATATGTTTTCCTTAAATTAAATATAGACCGTTCAGCTGTATATGACCTGAGGTCCTTGTCTGGATGAGACCACCAATGTCTATGTCTGGATTAGACCGTACAGCTGTCTAGGCCCAACTTGGGGCCGAATTTCGACCCCATCTCAGTCCAAAATATCCTCATATTTTCCCCCCAAAAAAGCAAAATATTTTCCCAAAATACAAAAATAAAAAAACATATATATATATATGTTTCCATCATTTAAATGTAATCCGTACAGCTGTATACCGAGGTCCTTGTCTGGATGAGACCATGACCGATGTCTATGTCTGGATGAAACCGGACAGCGCTGCTGTCTAGGTCCAATTTGGGGCCAAATTTCGACCCCATCCCAATTAAAAGTATCCTCATATTTTCCCCAAAAAAAGCAAAATATTTTCCCAAAATACAAAAATAAAAAAACATATGAGCCGCAACATGCGAAAACGACCCTTCAGACAAAATGTTGACGTTTTATATTGTTTGATGTTTATGAAACACAGTGATTTTCTCTTTATCCTCATATTTTCCCCAAAAAAAGCAAAATATTTTTCCAAAATAAAAAAAAAACAAAACATAATTATGTTTTCCTTAAATTAAATATAGACTGTACAGCTGTATACCGAGGTCCTTGTCTGGATAAGACCACCGATCTCTATGTCTGGATGAGATCGTACAGCTGTCTAGGCCCAATTTGAGCCGAATTTCGACCCTATCCCAATCCAAAATATCCTATATTTTCCCAAAAAAAGCGAAATATTTTCCCAAAATACAAAAAAAAACATGTGTTTTCCTTAAATTAAATGTAGACCGTCCAGCTGTACACCGATGTCTATGTCTGGATGAGACCACCGATTCTATGTCTGGATGAGGCCATACAGCTGTCTAGGCCCAATTTAGGGCCGAATTTCGACCCAATCCCATACCAAAATATCCTCATGTTTTCCGAACAAAAGCAAAATATTTTCCCAAAATACACACACAAAAAAAACAACAAAAAATACCCCATCCCAATCGAAAATATGAGGTCGAAAATATCCTCATATTTTCACAAAAAAAGCAAAATAAAAAAAGCAAAATAGAATTTGCAGCAATTCTGCAGAAAATAAAGTTTTAGGTCCATTCTCCAAGTTCATGAACTACTACCATGGTAGTTCATGGTCAGTAGACCATGGTAGACCATGTTTTGGTAAATGGCACTTGATGGTCAATGACCGTGGTCTCTGACCATGGTAATTCATGGTCTCTGACCATCGTCACCATGGAAGTTCATGGTCTGACCATGGTCAGAGACCTTGAACTGCCATGGTCATTGATCATCAAGTGCCATTTACCAACATGGTCTACCATGGTCAGGAGACCATGAACTACCATGGTAGATCGTGAACTACCATGGTAGACCATGAACTACCATGGTTGACCATGAACTACCTTGGCTGACCATGAACTACCACTAATGAATATATATATGATATTTCACTAGAATGGAATAAATAGTTTGGAGATGTCGTTTGAAATGACTTTAAATTTGACCTAAGTTGTAGCCATGACAGCCATCTTGAATGACTGGCGGCCGTGAAAAAACACAAATTTGAGGGGGGCTATCCCAAAAATCATTGTGATTAAGTTTCATCAAAATCCTTCAAGCGGTTTCAGAGAAGATGTCTTTCTTATTCTTTCCCTATATAACTCGATGTAAACTTTATGTCGTCGTGGCGGCCATTTTGATTATTTGATGATAACTAAAAAACAAACGTGATACAGCCCAACCCAAGGAACATGTATATGATATTTCACTAGAATAGAATGAGATCGGAATTTCCTTAAATTTAACCTAGTTTGTAGTACCCCATTTCAGAGTTTCTTTCTAAGAAAAGTGCATGGGTGGGGCAATAATAACAGAAATATTTTGACATTTTTTTTACATTATTTTGATATTTTGTACATTCCCATATATATAAACTACAAGAAAATGTTTTTACCACTTATAAAATGGTCAAATCAAAGTTTGAATGTCTTCTGTTGATGGTACAGCTGAAATTCATCTCCTAAATTTAACCTTGCATTTTGAATTCACCAGAATTCTCAAATGGATATGCATCTGAATGTGCATGAGAAATACAATTTTATGAGATATACATTAAATCTTTACTATTGCCTACCATGGTCGACCATGGTCTACCATCATCTTCAAATCTGGCAGCCATTTTGACTATTTGACGACAACGAAAAACACAAATTTGATAGAGCCCAACCCAATGAACATATGTATATGATATTTCACTAGAATGGAATAAGTGGTTTTGGATGAAATGTTGTTTGAAATTTCTTTAAATTTAACCTAGTTTTCAGAGTTTCTTCCTAAGAAAAGTGGGTGGGGTAATAATCACAGAATTATTTTGAGATTTTTAGCTCTACTGATCAGAGATCAACAGAGCTTATGCCATGGTGCGTCGTCCGTCGTCCGTCCGTAAACTTTTTTTTGTAGCGACTTCTCCTCTGCAACTACTGAATGGATTTTCATGAAACTTTACAGAAATGTTACCCATGAAGTCTAGTTGATCCTAGCAAAAATTCTAGCAAAAAATCATGTTGATGTGAAATTCAGGATGGCCGCCAATTCTAAAAATAGGTTTTTAAAAACCAAGTTTGTAGCGACTACTTCTTGAAAACTATAAGTGATATTGATATGGGACTTTTTCTCAAATGATCAGCATGACATGATTTTGGTCCTTGTTGAAAATCGTTTTGATTCGACGTTAAACATGGCTGCCAGCAGCCATCTTTGTTTACATAGAGTTATTAAGTAAAAACTTGTAGCGACTACTCCTCTGAAACTACTCAACGGATTTCTATGAAACTTCACAGGAATGCTGATCTAGCTATCAAAAACCTATCAGTAGAGCTTCAAGGTCATTGACCTCTTGTTTTACATCATTTTGATATTTTGTTCATTCCCATATACATAAACTACAAGAAAACAGATATTTACCACTAATAAAATGGTCAAACCAAAGTTTGAATGTCTTTTGTTGATGGTACAGCTGAAATTCATCTCCTAAATTTAACCTTGCATTTTGAATTCACAAGAATTCTCAAAAGGATATGATTCTGAATGTGCATAAGAACTACAATTTTATGAGATATGCATTAAATTTTTACCATGGTCTACCATGGTCTACCATGGTCTACCATCATCTTCAAATTTGACCATGGTCTTTCAAATTTTGACCATGGTCGACCAGGATCAACCATCCTCTTCGAATTTGACCATGGTCTCTGATGGTATTTGATGGTCGATCATGATAGTTCATGGTCGGCAATCAAAACCGTGGAAAATGAAGAAGAGCCTGGCGCCATATAACCTTTCATGTGTTGGTGCTCCTTAAAACTCAACTCAGTTCAATCAGGAAATTATTTTCGCATGTTTAAAATTCTTTCTTGCAATATTTGTGTGTTATTGCTGGACTAGAATAAAGGTTTTGAATAACAAATATTGCATCAATTTAAAATGTTAAAATTAAAGCATCACCTTTTACGCCCCTGCTTTTCGAAAAATTGTGTAAGGGCATATAGTGTTCCCCAAGTACGTCCATCTATTCTTGCATCAGTCAGTGTGTCTGTATCGTAAATGTTGTCCGGACTTAACTTTGATAATTTTTAGCTCGACTATTCGAAGAATAAGAGAGCTTATGTAATCACCCCGGGGTCGGCGTCGGCGTTGGCGTTGGCGTCGGCGTCGGCGGCCCACATTCAGGTTTGCGTGTAAGCTGTGTTTACAAGTCTATATCTCTTACATTTCTTATCCTAGCACAACATAATTTGGCCATGGGCTTCCTTATAGCATTATCTTAAGGACTGCATAAGCAATTTTGGTTCCTGTAACCCATGGGCTCCCATGCAACCCAAATTCTGATAGCCCTTAAAATGTGTCTGTTTCACATCAAATTTTGCGTGTAAGCTGTGTTTACAGGTCTATATCTCTTACATTTCTTGTCCTAGCTGAACTAAATTTTGTAATTGGTTTCCTTATAGTATGTTGTAAACGGTTGGATAAGTAATTTTGTCTTTTGCAAATTCTGGGCTCCCATGGAACCCAAATTGTGATGGCCCATAAAATGTGCAATAAAGGCAGATCTAGGTTTGCATGTAAGCATGTATATATCTATACTTTTGGTTTGGGATTTGTTATAGCATTATGCATCTTATTACTTCACCCATATTGGGGCATGGGCTCCCTCCTTTCCCCACCTCCCCCCCCCCCCCACCCCTCTACCCCGCTCCCACTTTTTTATATATATATTTTTTCCTATTTTTTCCTATTTACTTTTTGTTTTTTTTACATATTTCTTTGTTGTTTTAGTCAATTCTTACACATGTTGCCTCCTCCCCCTGCCCCCAACCCACTCCCGCCTCTCCCCCCGCTATCCCCTGCTCTCCCCCAGCTCTCCCCCCACACCCCACCCCCACTTGAAACTATTTTTTTTTATACATATTTCTGTGTTACTTTTGTCAATTCTTACATCTTACACATATATGTTGCCCCCTCCCCCCACCACCACAACTACCCCCGCCTCTCCCCCACCCCCCACCCCCCACTACACCACACTAGAACTTTTTTTTTTTTTTTACATATTTCTTTCTTGTTTTAGTCAATTCTTACACATATATGTTGCACCCTCCCACCTGCCCCCAACTCACTCCCCTCTCTCCCCTCCCCCCTGCCTCTCACCCCGCCCCACTTGAATTATTATTATTATTTTTTACATATTTCTTTGTTGTTTTAGTCAATTCTTACACTTGTTGCCCTCCCCACCCCACACCTCTACCCCATCCCACTCAAACTCGATTTTTAAAAAAAATAAAATTTCTTCATATTTTTGTGTTGTTTTGGTGAATTATTACATAGCTTCTTACACATATATGTTGCTCTCACCACCCCCACTCCCCCCACCATCCACCCCCGCCTCTCTCCCACCCCCATCCCGCACCCCACTCAAAACTCGATTTATTTTTATTTTTATATTTTTTAGCTCTACTGGCCAAGGGCCAGCAGAGCTTATGGGATGGTGTGTTGTCCGTCTTCCGTCGTCCGTCCGTCGTCCGTCGTCCGTCCGTCCGTTAACTTTTGCTTGTGTACACTCTAGAGGCCACATTTCTGATGCAATTATCATGAAACTTTGTCAGAATGTTTGTCTCAATGAAATCTCGGTCAAGTTCAAAAATGGGTCATGTGGGGTCAAAAACTAGGTCACTAGGTCAAATACTTGAAAAAACTTGTGTACACTCTAGAGGTCATATTTGTTACCCAATCTTGATGAAACTTTGTCAAATTGTTTATCTTAATTATATCTTGATCAAGTTCGGAAATGGGTCGCATGAAGTTAAGAACTAGGTCAGGAGGTCAAATATTGGAAAAACCTTGTGTACACTCTAGAGGCCATACTTTTGACCCAAGCTTGATGCAACTTTGTCAGAATGTTTGTCTTAATTATATCTTGGTCAAGTTTGAAAATGGGTCACATGGGGTTAAAAACTAGGTCACTAGGTCAAATACTTGAAAAACCTTGTGTACACTTTAGAAGCCGTATTTCTGACCCATTCTTGATGAAACTTTGTCAAAATGTTTGTCTTAATTATATCTTGGTCAAGTTCAAAAATGGGTCACATGGTGTTAAAAACTAGGTCACTGGGTCAAACTTTGGAAAAACCGTGTGTACACTCTAGAGGCCATATTTTTGACCCGATCTTGATGCAAATTTGTCAGAATATTTGTCTCAATTATAGCTTGCTAAAGTTCGAAAATGGGTCACACAGGGTCAAAAACTAGGTCACTAGGTCAAATACTTGAAAAACTTTGTGTACACTCTAGAGGCCATATTTCTGACCCGATCTTGATGAAACTTTGTCGACATGTCTTAATTATATTTTGGTAAAGTTCGAAAATGGGTCCCATCGGGTCAAAAACTAGGTCACTAGGTCAAATACTTGAAAAACCTTGTGTACACTCTAGATGCCATATTTTTGACCAGATCTTGATGAAACTTTCTCAGATTGTTTATCTGAATTATATCTTGATCAGGTTTCAAAATGGGTCACATGGGATCAAAAAACTATGTCACTAGGTCAATATTGGAATTTGCGTGTTTGTGCACTCCAGAGGCAACAATTATGACCCCTATTCAGCTCACCAGAGCACGGTACCGGATGGAGTAAACTTGAACAATCTTTTCAAAAACTAAAATGCCTAGCCCTAGAGCATTTATTGCTTTGCAGCATGTGATGGACCTGTGACAATTCTGCCCTGTTCATCGGGAGCCTTACCCTGGGGGTCACATGTTAACATACAGTTATGTAAGCAATACTTGAAAAATCTATATGTCACAAACAAGGCCTATAGCTTTCATATTTGGTATGTAGTACCATCTAGCATTTGCTATAAGCTTATGGTCCTCTACCAATTTTGTTCAAATGCTGACCCTGGGGTCACATTTGGCTCCGCCCCGGGGGTCACAGTTTACATAGGCTTGTATAGGGAAAAACTTTAAAAAATCTCTGGAACTGCCAAAATCAGAGGTTTAATATTTTGCATTTGTTATAAGCTTATGGTCCTCTACCAAGTTTGTTCAAATGGTGACCCAGGAGTCACATTTGG